>WNWK01021237.1:0-34383 GCA_009830355.1 Cherax destructor | reverse complement strand
AAATGACAGAACCACAACAAGAATTGAGGGAATGGTGCTTGTCAATAGTAACAGGAGTAGTATCAATAGTTGTAAGAAGAGAAAGATCGGAGCTTGGCCAGCATTCTGGACCGTGATGATGCGAGTGCCGCTCTTGAGAGCGTGAAATGAGATGTTTTAACCAACATGGCGTAGCAGAGCCTTACCAATACTATGGTCTGAAAGATAGGTATTAGGAGAAGTCGGTCGAAGAGTAAAAACTTTGTCCATTGAGTAGTTTGAAACAGAGAGTTTAAGGGAGTGCGTGATGAGCTTGTCGTTTCTGAGATGAACGAGAAGAAAGTGTCGAATCGTCATGTGTGGGTCTTGGTCGTTTGGGTGTGGGACCAGGGTGGTCCGATGTGAGACGGGCGAGCGATTCGAAATTGCCGCACCGTCGAGGAGAAGCCGGAATCAAGGTCAGAGAAGAGCGAAGGTCAGACGTATCGAAGGGCCAGTCGGGTCCCTGGTACCTGAAGCAGGTGACGAACCGGCACCAGCAAGAGGTACAGGGCATGAGAGGTGACCAAAGAGTTGTCCGTTAACGAGGCAGGGTCAGTACTGGGTGCGGTATCAGGAAGGGGCCCGGGGTAGTGGGTTCATGGATTGGGTCAGCCATGAGTTAGTTACTTCTTTCTTTTATTTTTAAGAAAAAAAGAAAGAAGAAAAGAAAATAAAAATAAAAAAAGAATAAAAAAGGGGGAACGTGGAGGAATAGGTCCTAGGAGGAATGAAAGGGAGCGCAAATCCCCTCCGTGCCCAAGAGGACCTCAACACCGCAAGTAGTGCAGATGCTGCATGGAACCCGTGCCATACCCTACCCTTCACGCCAGTAAACCAGCAATCCGGGATAGCAACCTCACATCCACCGAGCCATCTCGGCGGACAAAGAGAGGGTGGTCGGATATCCGCCACAAAGCATACCGCTTCGGCCACCACCCCGGAATCCGAAGGTGGCCTCAGAGATACACCCGTCGCCCGAAAGATACCCAAAGCCAACCCGGGTGACCGGAGAGGATCGACATCCCAGGCGATCCAGATTCCATGGCAAACTACACCACCGCCAAGGACCTCAACGGAATGGGATGGACTACGATACCCTTCCCCCTACCTAGGAACTAGAATGCCTGAGGAGAGAAGCTCCCAGGGCAAAACTGGGAAGGAAATAAGGGAGGGATGAGGAGGAGGAGGAGGAGGAAAGGGAAAAGGGAGGATGGGGAAGATGGGAAAGGGAGGGGATTGGGGGTATTAGGTTCGGTCTGAGGAAGAAGACCAAGAGGTCCAATTCCTCAGACCGATAGCCTCTTACCACGACAAGGAGCCCCCTTAAAGAGTTTTTTAGCTTTAATAGATGCACTTATTAGATCTTTTTCCTGTCTTGTGTGTGAAATCTAAGCATAACACTTTGTTTTCTACCTTGGTTACCTAGTAATTGCATTTCTTTTATTTCTGACACTGGCACTATTACATGTAAGTGGTCTTTTATGATCTGAAGAGTAGTATCTTTGCAGTTCATATTGAAGCATAATAAACTCGCCTCCCTCTCTCCTCCCTCTCCCTCCTACCCGTGTTCCATACACCAACAAGTCTTCAATAAAGGTAAGTGTAATGTTAAATGTTCATTTATCCATTTTATTAGTGCTTTATATTTATTTGTCATTGTTTTCTGTATGTAAATCTTTATTTAATCTCTAAAAATATATTTTTGTTAATACTTTTTTGGGTGTCTGAAACGGATTAATTGGATTTCCATTATTTCTTATGGGGGAAATGGATTCGCCAATCATGAATTTTGCTTTTCAGCAGATCTGTATGTATTTCAATATACAGTACACTACTGTATATTGAAATACATTAATAGAATAGAGGAAATCAGCTCTAATATACATTATTTAGGTATGAATACTGGTCAGAGAGCCCATCGTAAGTCCGAGGCATCGGTAAACGAGTACGTCGCTAAATGAGGAGAGGCCGTACTGTATGAGAACTTAGGTCATGAACGGGCAGCGCAGCATCTCAGCATCAAGCATCTAAATCTTCCTACAGCCACTCAGTACACTAGCTTTCACAGTCTCCAAGACTATATTTGTACAAATTCTCTTGTTTTTCCTCTTGGAAGAGGAAAACAACAGGAAAATGGAAGAAGTACAAAAGAAGTTCATTGTAAAGGGGTTAGTGATGCATCTCAGCATCAAGCATTCTCTATAAATTTGTACTTTATTGTGCATCCCATAGTAGAAGATAGAGTTAGAAGTGCAGCAGCACTTGGAAGAGGAAAAACAAGAGGAAAATGGAAGAAGTACAAAAAAAGTTCACAGTAAAGGGGTTAGCTGGTGTGTTTGTCTGTGTTTACATTCTCGGTGTATCATGGAAGCTTAACCCTTTCAGGGTCTGTGTCATTGTTCTATGGCTTTGAAGTGAGGGTCAAAACCGTAGAACTATGCCAAAATTCTAGCGGCCTCAAATTTAGTGTGAGAAGGCTGGTAGGCCTACATCTAAGAGAATGGGTCTGCATGGTCAGTGTATACCTGGAGTATACCTGGAGAGAGTTCCAGGGGTCAACGCCCCTGTGGCCCGGTCTGTGACCAGTAAACAAAAATTCTGGCCACTCGCATGGCACTGTGGGAACGCCGCCTCAGTACACTTTGTTCACCATGCCTGGCAGGAAGGAAGCTCTCACTCCCCAGCGAATTCTGACTCTTCTCTTCCCAAGTTATAGTTCTAACACTGATGGAAGTGGATCTGAAGAGGGAATTCTTTGGTTTTGAACCATATGGTATATTGTACCATATGGTACAATGGTACCATATTGTACAATGGTACAATGGTACCATATTGTACAATGGTACCATATGATACATTATACCATATGGTACAATGTACCATATGGTACAGGGACCCTAATGGAAATAAGTCTGTCTGACTTTTTTGGTTTATCCTAGGTTCTCCTAACATATGCTGCTACAGTGGACCCCCGAGTTATGAACACCCCGGAAATCATACAATTATGTAAGTATAATATTGTAAGTGTATTTTTGGGGGTCTGAAATGGACTAACCTACTTGACATTATTTCTTAAGGGAGTAAATTCGTTCGGTAATGGCACTTGTGCAGGCTTCTGGAATGAATTTTGTTCGTTACTGGGTCCACTGTATGTACGATAATCTATGTAACTGCATTTGTGTATACCTGAATAAACTTACTTACGATGCCACATGCGCTCGAGTAAGTTTATTCAGGTGTACACAAATGCAGTTACATAGATTATCATACATAGCAGCATATGTGTAAAGCTCTTAGGATAACCCAAAAAAGTCAGGGTGACTTATTTCCATGGGGATCCCTGTATCTGTACAATATAGTACCCTGTACCATATGGTACCCTGTACCGTATGGTACCCTGTACTGTATAGTACGTACCCTGTACCATATGGTACAGTAGGTGGTGGAAGTGCCTTGAGGCACCAGCCCATACTGGCACTGAGTCTGGGACCCATGCCACTGACTCAGCAGTTTCCAACACAAAGCGCTTCGTCATCCACCTCTAGCAACATGTCCAGTCACTGTACATTAGTAAATATATAATAGAACATTACTAATACATATACAACATTTTTGTATATTTTTTGTTGTAAACAAAATAATGATGAAAATATTAGTGTGGTTGTGTTGAATACAATGGTACCATATAGTACCACATGGTACAGTGGTACCATATGTTACAATATGGTGCCATGAGCATGCAGCACGCTGAACCAGCCCAATGCAACAGCATATGTGTAAAGATCCTAGGATAACCCAAAAAAGTCAGGGTGACTTATTTCCATTGGGATCCCTGTATCTGTACCTTGGTACAGGTTACCATATGGTACTATATGGTACCGTTGTATTCAACACAACCGCACTAATATTTTCATCATTATTTTGTTTACAATAAACTTGTAAACAAGTTTTGTAAGCAATATAATAATAATAATAATAATAATTAATAATAATAAAAAATTTTTATTTCATTGCAATTTTACATAGAGATTTACATAGAAGTGCAAGGAGAGCCACTGACATGCCAGGGCATAACGGGCAGCTTAATCTAAAAACTTATGGACTATGTACATAATATTTGATAGATTGATGGGAATTTGATTTGCTTAAACATTGGGCAGATTACAATATGATGATATTTCATTTGGCAAATTATAATATGGTGACACTACATTGCAGTAAGTGTTTAGTAAAAACTGAAATTATTTTTGGGAAAATGACATTGAGTATTTTTTTAAAGTAATTTACAGAATGCATATTTAGTTTATGGTGAGTAGGTGGTAATATTACAATGTTATAATAGTACAAATTGAGATTATCTTATAGGAAAAAAATACTGAGCATTTTTGAAAGTAATATTATCGTATACAGTGGACCCCTGGCTAACGTTCATTCCAGATAACGTTATTTTCGGTTAAAGGTTGCTTTTTACGTTCAATATTTTTTTTGGCTAGCGTTATTTACTCAGCGTTACGTGCCAGACCTGTCTGCCCGCTTTGCGCTTGCGCACCTCCTCTTAGGACGCCAGTCCAGCATTGTTTACACTCGAGTGAACAATACCCAGTGTGCTCATTCAAGCATTCACAATACATTTGGTGTCTTTTTTGGTGATTTAGTGACTATCACTGTGAAATAAGTCACCATGGGTCCAAAGAAGCTTCCTAGTGGCACCCCTGTGGTAAAGAACGTGAGGAACACCATCGAACTGAAGAAGGAGATTGTTGAAAAATATGAGTGGCGTACGTGTGGGTGAGCTTGTCAGGATGTACAACAAAAACACAGTTTAGCAGGCAAGCAGGGAATGTAGCAGGCATGCAAGGGGTGTAGCAGGCATGCAGGGAGTTTAGCAGGCATGCAAGGAGTGTAGCAGGCATGCAAGGAGTGTAGCAGGCATGCAAGGAGTGTAGCAGGCATGCAAGGAGTGTAGAAGGCATGCAGGGAGTGTAGCAGGCATGCAGGGAGTGTAAAGGCAAGCAAGGAGTGTAACAGGCATGCAAGGAGTGTAGCAGGCATGCAGGGAGTGTAGCAGGCATGCAGGGAGTGTAGCAGGCATGCAGGGAGTGTAGCAGGCATGAAAGGAGTGTAGCAAGCATACAGGGAGTGTAGCAGTAGTGCAGGGAGTGAGGATTCCCCTTCCAAACACTAAGCCCTGCCCCTGTCCTCCCTATCTTCTAGATGCCAGCAAGTCTCTTCAATAAAGGTAAGTAAATGTTATTTTAAATGTTTATTTCATTATTTATTTATAAATTTTAAATTGTATGTAGTATTTATGTGTGTTTTCTGTATGTAAAACTATAGTTATTCTTTAAAAAATTATTTTTTTTGTGAATATTTTTGGATGTCTGGAACGGATTAATTGTATTTACATTATTTCTTATGGGAAATAAGGCTTCGGATAACGTTTTTTTCGGCTAAAGCTCTAGCTCCTGGAACGGATTAAGAACGTTAGCCGAGGGTCCACTGTATAATAAAAATAAAAATGGAATTATCTTATAGGAGAAATAACAATGAGTATTTTTTGAGTATGAGTATTTAGGTAAGGGTGAGTAGGTGGTTTTTGAGTAGAGTCTTAAAATGATTCTCAGACAAGATAAACAAATTAGTGTGGTTATTGTGTTGAATACAATGAGTGTACAATTGTACATTATATTGGTTTCACAGGCCACAAAAGTTACTGGAAAAAAGAAAATATTAGAAAAGAAAAGAAAAAAGTAACAAAAACTAAAAATAAAAAAATGCGACTTTACGGAAGTCGTAGATGTTGCCGCCACCCAGTCATTTAGAGCCAACTTCACGCCTCTATATCTTGGTAACTACTGATCGGAATTTTTTTTGTTTTATTACCTACAGAAAATTATTATGTTTAATTCTGTAATTTTTTTTTTTTTTTTTCAAAAATTCTTGGACCTTGGCTCACACTTTGAGATTTGGCCTATGGACCCTGAAAGGGTTAAGAAATGATTAAACTCAATGAACAAGGCATGTCGATGGTAATAATCATAATAATAATAATAATCATAAATAATAATAATTGCTCTGGAGTGCTTTAACCCTTTGACTGTTTCGGTCGTATATACAGTATACGTCTTACGAACCAATGTTTTTGACGTACGTATATGTACTAAAAAATTCTAGCGGCTTCAAATCAAGTGGGAGACAGCTGGTAGGCCCACATGTGAGAGAATGGGTCTATGTGGTCAGTGTGCACAGTATAAAAAAAATTGGGGAGCCAGTGGTGCATTGTGGGAATGCCATTTCAGTAGTCCTTGTTCAGCATGCCTAGTGAAGATGTCAGTGAAGATGAGTTTCATGGTTTTGAGGAGTTTGTGACCAAAAGCAATGCCCAAGATGCCAGAAGGAAGAAAGAAAAAAGAAAGTAAGTAAGAAGGTAAGTAAGTAGGTAAGTAAGTAGGTAAGTAGAGGTAGAGAGGTAAGTAAGGAAGACGTAGGGCAGGTAAAGGTAAGGTAGGTAGAAAGTAAGTATGGCTAAAGGACTGTTTTTAGACAAGGAGCATGAACCTGGTAATGGGTTAAACAGCATTGAGGGTAGTAGGATGGTACATATGTCATTTTGACAGCAGCCGCACCCTGACTCACCATATTTACAAGTCCACCCACACACAACAACCAGCTTCCAGAAGCTTATAGCAGTTCTAGGAACGTGTCCAGTGACTGTGTATACAGTGGACCCTCGGTTTTCGTTGAAAATTCTTTCCAGAATGCTGTTTGAGTGCCGTTACCGAACGAATTTGTTCCCATAAGGACAAATGTAAATTAGATTAGTCATTTCAGACCCCCAAAAATACACTTACAAAAGCACTTACGAAAATACACTTACATAATTGTTCGAGTTTGGAGGTGAACGAAAACCGAAGGTCCACTGTATATAGAAACCAGAAGGAAGGAAGGAAGGACGAGATGAAAGGAAGGAATGAAGGTAGGAAGGAAGGAAGGAAGGAAAGAAGAAGGAAGGAAGGAAGGAAAGAAGAAGTAAGGAAGGAAGGAAAGAAGAAGTAAGGAAGGAAGGAAAAAAGAAGTAAGGAAGGAAGGAAAGGAGAAGTAAGGAAGGAAGGAAAGAAGAAGTAAGGAAGGAAGGAAAGAAGAAGAAGTAAGGAAGGAAGGAATGAAGAAGTAAATAAGGAAGGAAAGAAGAAGTAAGGAAGGAAAGAAGAAGTAAGGAAGGAAGGAAAGAAGAAGTAAGGTAGGAAGGATTTAATGTATTAAGGAAGGTATAAAGGAAAGAAGGAAGGAATGACAACCCAGATGACCATCAACTTAGCATAACTACCTAACACAACTGCCTGCTACTACTTTGAAAAAAACTGCTCAGAAGAGGTGTTTTGTCTGTGCACATACAAAAAAACGCCCACAAAAATGCAGAGACAATCGTTTTATGTGGGAGGAATGTAAAACACCACTGTACATGAAACCAAGAGTTCCACAAGCTGCAGAACTTCTACGAACATGTCCAGTGACTGTACATTTGTATATATATTATAGAACAATAGTAATAAAAAAAATTTTGTATTGTTGGTTTGTGTAAACAAGTTTTGTAAACAATATAATGATAGTAATGTTTGTGCGGTCATTGTGTTGCATACAACGAGTGTATATACAGTGGTACCCCGAGTTTCATACAAAATTCGTTCCAGAAGGCTGTTCGAGTGCCGTTACCAAACGAATTTGTTCCCATAATGAATAATGGAAATTAGATTAGTCCGTTTCAGACACCCAAAAATACACTTAAAAAAGCACTTACAATAATACACTTACATAATTGTTCAAGTTGGGAGCAGTACAAAACTTGGGGTACCACTGTATGTACATTGCACCTTACTTTGGTCTCACAGTCCACATAAGTTACCTGAAAAAATGAAATAGTGGAAAAATCAAGAAACCTTCGAATGGGAGTAAAAAAAGTTTACCGGGTGAGCGGCATTCGCCGCTGTTGCCATACGCTGCTCATTTTCTGCCAACTTTACGCCTCTATATCTCGGTAAGTACTGATCACAAAAAAAAATTGGGGGCTTAAAACAATCGGAAAATTAATCTTAACATTTTCATGAGAAAAAATAATTTTGTTTTTTAGAATACAGTGGTACCTTTGACCTTTGATATACCTTTGAAGAGTTTCGAGAGTATCTACTCTCTGAGCCCGGCCATGGACCAGGCTCGTCTGGTGCTTGCCTGGTCAACCAGGCTGTTGCTACTGGAGGCCCGCTGCCCCACATATCCATCACAGCCTGGTTGATCTGGCACCTGGTGAAGATATTTGTCCAGTTTCCTCTTGAAGGCTTCTACACTGGTTCCAGCCGTGTTTCGGATATCTTCTGGTAAGATGTTGAATAGTCTGGGACCCCGGATGTTAATACAGTGCTCCCGTATTGTCCCCACCGCACCCCTGCTCCTCACTGGGTTTATTTTACACTTTCTCCCATATCTCTCACTCCAGTATGTTGTTATGGCAGTGTGCAGATTTGGGACCAGGCCCTCAAGTACTTTCCATGTATATATTATCATGTATCTCTCTCTCCTCCGCTCCAATGAGTACATGTTCAAGACTTGAAGGCGTTCCCAATAATTTAGATGTTTCAATGGCTCAATGTGAGCCGTAGTTTCGTACAGCTCCCAACTCGAATAATTATGTAAGTGTATTATAGTGAGTGCTTTTGTAAGTGTATTTTTAGGGGTCTGAAATGGACTAATCTAATTTACATTATTCATTTTGGGAACAAATTCGTTCGGTAATGGCACTCGAACAGCCTTCTGGAACGAATTATGGCCGAAACTCGGTGTACCACTGTATTTTGTGACATAGGAAGACAGTTTCAGAATTGGGCTTGTGACAGTCAAAGGGTTAAATGTCAGCTACCAAACCTATACGAAATATGTACGACATTTAAAGCACTACAGAGCGATTATTTATTATTATTATAAATTATTATTATTATTATTATTACAGTGGTACCCTGAGTTTTGGCCATACAGTAGATCGTCATTTAGCACGAGATTATGTTGCATGTTATGGGTATTGCATGATTAAAGAATTGCGGCACATTATTATCTAACGCGACGTAAAAATATTACACGGTTCGCGGGAGAGGAAAAATTTTTGAAAGCACAGTAGCCTGCGGTGGGTTAAACCATTGAGTCAGTGGGAGTCCTACTGAGGGTGGCTATGAGCCACATCAAGTGTTTAATGCTGACGAGAGAAGTGTTTTCTGGAAGAAAATGCCAACACGAACTTATATCAGTCAGCAAGAGAAAAGTGCACCAGGCTTCAAGACAGCAAAGGATCGCTTCACTTTGCTCCTTTGCGGTAATGCATCAGGTGATTTCAAGTGTAAGCCCAATTCTCGTGCTTAGAGAAAAAGGGAATTTGTTTTTCCTTCCCGCAAACTGTAAGTAAGTTTATTCAGATACACGGGGCCAGGAGCTGAGTCTCGACCCCTGCAACCACAATTAGGTGAGTACAGTTACATTGATTATCATACATAGCAGCATATGTGTAGAGAACCTATGATAACCAAAAAAAAGTCAGACAGAATGGAAATAAGTCACTGACTTTTTTGGGTTATCCTAGGTTCTCTACACATATGCTGCTATGTATGATAATCTTTGTAACTGTATCTGTGTATACCTGAATAAACTTACTTACAGTTTGTGGGAAGGAAAAACAAATAACCATTCCCACAAGCAGCTGCCTTGTTGTTGTTCAGCGGACACCACCGGCCTTCCCCAGCCACCCTGGATCCCACCATCCCAGCATTCGTACGTATTTCATACACATCAAAAAAAAGTCCTCTGCTACAAGCCAGCTGTGTTTGTGAAGAATGAGAGAGAGTGAATTGTGTTTTGATCTTTAAATTACATATCTTGTATCTGCCAAGCAATCAAAGTGTTGCTCAAAGTGGCAAGAAAAGGTATAAGCATTTAAGTCTTAGAATTAACGAAGAAAACAAAGATATTAGACAAGACATAACCCGTGGCCGTAATGAAGTATTACTTTGTACACATAAAAAGAGGTAAACATAAGTTTGTGTGACTGACTGACCTGACTTGACTTGACTTGACTTGACTTGACTTGACTTGACTTGACTTGACTTAATGACTTGACTGAATGACTTGACTGAATGACTTAATGAATGACTTGACTTACTTGACTGAATGAATGACTTGACTGACTGACTGACTGAATGACTTGACTGACTTACTGAATGAATGACTTGACTGACTGACTTGACTGACTTACTGACTGACTGACTTGACTGACTTACTGAATGACTTGACTGACTTACTGACTGACTGACTTACTGAATGACTGACTGACTGACTGACTGGACTGACTTACTTTACTGACTGAATGAATGAATGAATGACTTGACTTACTTGACTGAATGAATGAATGACTTGACTGACTGACTGAATGACTTGACTGACTTACTGACTGACTGACTTACTGACTGACTGACTTGACTGACTTACTGAATGACTTGACTGACTGACTTGACTGACTGACTGACTTGACTGACTTACTGAATGAATTGACTGAATTACTGACTTACTGAATGACTTGACTGACTGACTGACTTACTGAATGACTTAAAGTTAGACACTCAGTACAACCATCGACTTCAGTTCCAGAACCTCTACTATCCACCTCAGCCCAGTAGGGCCACAACATAACTCTCCACTCTCTTCACAATCATCCACAAACACCAGCACCCACAATTTAAGGTAAATATTATTATTTCTGTTACATTTGTAGTCTTAAGCAGTAAAAACAATATAATACATCACGATAAGGAACTACAATTACATATTTACTTTTATTTTTGTAAGATCTGTTGGTCTAAAAAAACTTGTTTGGCTTTTTGGGGACTCCCTGGAACGTAACCCTATTTTTCCCATAAGTTCTTTTAATTATCTAACACGAAATTATCTAACACGACATTTTCAGGAACATAACTACCGTGCTAAAGGACGATCTACTGTAATTCGTTCCAGAAGGCTGTTCGAGTGTCGTTACCGAACGAATTTGTTTCCATAAGTCATAATGTAAATTAAATTAGTCTGTTTCAGACCACCAAAAATACACTTACAAAAGCAATTACAATAATACACTTACGTACATAATTGTTCGAGTTGGGAGCTGTATGAAACTCTGGGTACCACTGTATTATAAATACGTATTACAGTGGACCTTCGCTATTCGAACACTCCAAAACTCACCCTCATTCCAGAATGCTGTTCAAGTGCTGTTACCAAACAAATTTATTCCCATAAGGAATGATGTAAATTAGATTACATAGTCCATTTCAGACCCCCAAAAATACACTTTATAAAAGCACTTACAATAATAAACTTACATAAAAGAGTGAGTTTTGGAGTGTTCGAATAGCGAGGGTCCACTGTATTATTAGTATTATTATGTATTATAAATTATTATTATTATTATAGATTATTATTATTATTATAATACAGGTCCACATTCCTTTATCTGAAATTCTGAAATTCGAAAAGTTCCAAAAACCGAGGTTTTTTCGTGGAGTGTGGAGCGTCAGTCACTGACAGCCAGAGTGGCAGGCATCAGTTGTGTCTCAGCGCTTGTAGTGTTCACACGTGCATCTGCTGTTCGCTGATATTTTGTTTTTGCTTTTTATTTTGTGACTGTGTTTAATTTCACTGTGAAAATGTCAAAAAGAGCTGCAGATACCCCTATGGGTAACAGTGAGAAAAAGAAAAGGAAGCATCTGCCTCTCACCAGCACTGCCTCTCACCAGCACTGCCTCTCACCAGCACTGCCTCTCACCAGCACTGCCTCTCACCAGCACTGCCTCTCACCACTGCCTCTACCACCACTGCCTCTCACCATCACTGCCTCACCACTACTGCCTCTCACCACCACTGCCTCTCACCACCACTGCCTCTCATCACCACTGCCTCTCATCACCACTGCCTCTCACCACCACTGCCTCTCACCACCACTGCCTCTCATCACCACTGCCTCTAACCACTGCCTCTAACACTGCCTTAACCAATGAACAAGCTCCAAACACAATTAATTAATTGGGAAATATTTGGAAGAGCAAGCAGGGTACTAATGTTCACTGGAGGATAAACAAAGCTGACAAATAAACAAAGCTAGACTGACTCACGATGCCTGGGCAGACAGGTCTGGTATGCACTTGTTTGATTAGCGATATTTTGTTCGATTGTCGATATCGATTTTCTTGTTCTATTTCCGATATGATCGATTGCCGAGCCGTTCGATTTCCGAGGGTCCACTGTATGTCATTTCGAATGTGGTGGCGGGGGTCCGGTGCTGGCGGGCATTCTTGCTCCAGATATGAAAACATCTTCCCATTCTGTCCTCCTTCAGACGTGTTAGTATAAGAGAAAACGGAGTTTGTAATGCTAACTGCATTAGATCACTTCTTTCATAAGAAAACCATAGTATACAAATAAACAAGTGTACATACACCATTTACATACCTTGCAGAAGATAGGCAGAGCGGCTTATGCTGTGAGGAGTTTATTTCGTTTCGTCCTTTTTCTATCGCTTAATTGCTACACTCTTAATGCTACACTTTCACTGAACTTAACTGCTTTAAACTCCACAACTTGCACCTGTGCTGGAGTGCAGGAACACATTAAAATCACTAAGTGTGTGTTATTAGTCTTGAAGATGCCATATTAATAACGATAATAATAACAATAATAATCACTCTGAGGCTCATTAAAAATGATATTAATAGCACAATAATAATCACCCTGAGGTGTATAAAACGTTAATATAGACAGTTGGCTTAATCCATTTATGATATTTTTTTCAAAATTATATAATAAACACGTTACATAACATAAAAACATAAATTAACATAAATATGAGATGTTTTTCCAGTCGGCTTCACGGAGTGGACAGAATTCATTTGCGTCCAGGCTGGTAACAGCAACAACTGGTTTGTTTACAAAACTAGCGAACCTTCTACACACTCATTCTTTCTCGTTTATTCATTTAATCTTGTTTACTCACCTCTCACTCTACATTAAGACTGCCACTACCACTGCCTCTACTACCACTGCCTCTTACTATCACTGCCTCTTACTACCACTGCCTCTACTACCACTGCCTCTTACTACCACTGCCTCTTACTACCACTGCCTCTTACTACCACTGCCTCTTACTACCACTGCCTCTTACTATCACTGCCTCTTACTACCACTGCCTCTTACTATCACTGCCTCTTACTACCACTGCCTCTTACTACCACTGCCTCTTACTACCACTGCCTCTTACTACCACTACCTCTAACTACCACTGCCTCTTACTACCACTGCCTCTTACTACCACTGCCTCTAACTACCACTGCCTCTTACTACCACTGCCTCTCCCACCACTGCCTCTTACTACCACTGCTTCTACTACCACTGCCTCTACTACCACTGCCTCTACTACCACTGCCTCGTACTACCACTGCCTCTTACTACCACTGCCTCTACTACCACTGCCTCTACTACCACTGCCTCTTTCTACCACTGCCTCTTACTACCACTGCCTCTTACTACCACTGCCTCTTACTACCACTGCCTCTTACTACCACTGCCTCTACTACCACTGCCTCTACTACCACTGCCTCTACTACCACTGCCTCTTCTACCACTGCCTCTTACTACCACTGCCTCTTACTACCACTGCCTCTTACTACCACTGCCTCTTACTACCACTGCCTCTTACTACAACTGCCTCTTACTACCACTGCCTCTTCTACTGCCTATACTACCACTACTCTTACTTCCACTGCCTCTTCTACCACTGAATCTACTACCACTGCCTCATACTAACACTTCCTCTACTACCACTGCCTCTACTACCACTGCCTCTTACTACCACTGCCTCTTACTACCACTGCCTCTTACTACCACTGCCTCTTACTACCACTGCCTCTTACTACCACTGCCTCTTACTACAACTGCCTCTTACTACCACTGCCTCTTCTACCACTGCCTATACTACCACTACCTCTTACTTCCACTGCCTTTTCTACTACTGAATCTACTACCACTGCCTCATACTAACACTTCCTCTACTACCACTGCCTCTACTACTACTGCCTCGTACTACCACTGCCTCTTACTACCACTGCCTCTTCTACCACTGCCTCTACTACCACTACCTCTTACTACCACTGCCTCATCCTACGGTTTAAATTGGAAAAATTTAGATTTAGAAAGGACATAGGCAATTGGTTTTGAACAGAGTTGTAGTCGTGGAACAATCTTCCGAGTAGGGTGATAGAGGGCTAGGACCTTAATTGGCTTTAAAAGAGATTGGACAAATATGTGAGTGGGACGGGCTGGGTTTGATTGGTGTCGTGAGTCGGAATAAATTCTTAGGTAGTGGGGTTGATGGACCTGCCTTGTATGGGCCAGTGGCCCTTCTGCAGTTTTCCCTCCATTCCAATGTTCATTACTACCACTGCCTCTACTACCCTGCCTCTACTCCGGCCTCTACTACCACTCCCTCTTACTCCACTGCATCTTCCACCTCACTACCCTGCCTCTTCTCCCACTGCCTTACTACCAAATACTCTCTGCCCTTATCTTTCCCTGATCTTTGCCCCGCCTCCTCCTGCCGTCTCTGCCGCCTTATCTGCTGCCGCCCACCCTGCTCCCGCATCTTTCCGCCTCTGCTCCGCCTTTCTGCCTTTTCCATGCCTGCTATCTCTGCCCCTTTGCTCGCTGCTGCCATTTCTGCCAACATTTCCAACTCCCCTTTTACCTGCCTATTCCCCCCCTTTCTCCTGCATTCTGCCCCTTATCTTGCTCGTAGTATCTTCTCCCTGCCATTTATCCGCTGCCCTATCTGCGCTGCCTTATCCTTGCCTTTCTAACTGTGCTATCTCTGCCAATTTCCCATCTTCTCCCTGTTCTCCCTGCCCTTTCTGCTCCCTCTTCTGCTGCCGCCACCATCTGCTCCCTTTTCTGCCGTATCTTCTCCTGCCATATTCTGCTTATCCTGCTTCTCTCCCTGCCTCACTGCTGCCCTTACTCTCCCCTCTCTCCACCCTTACTCACTGCTTTTTCTTTTTTCTGCCAGTTCTGCCATCTCTCCACCTTGCCCTTTTCCCGCTCTTCTCCTTTCTGCTGCATCTTCTCCGCTTTTTCCTTTTTCTTCACCTATCTTTTTCATAATTCTCCCCACTCCTCTACTGCCTCGCCTCTCGCCATACTCTTCCCCACCTGCCGATCTTTTCCGCACACCACTGCCCATCTTCTGCCGTAGCTCCCTTTACGCCATCGAAACCCGCATTTTCTGCCATATCTGCTCCCCGCCTTTATCTTCTGCCGCCGCATCTTGCTGCCCTTGCCACTCCTTTACTCACTGCCTCTTCTCCACTGCATCCTCCCTACCTCTTACTTCCACTGCCTCTTCTCCACTGCCTCTCTACCACTGCCCCTTCCCCTGCCCTGCTTCATACTCCACGCCTCTATCCCTGCCCTTTACTACCACTGCCTCTTACTACCACTGCCTCTTACACCATGACTCCCCTTATCTACTCCACTCTGCTTTTGCTCCTGTCTCCCATCTTACTCCGCTCTTACTATCTGCTCTTCTCTGCCTCTTCCATACTCTGCCACTGCCTCTTACTGCTGCTACTTCTGCCTTCTCACTGCCTCATCTCCTGCCCTTCTACCCTGCTATACTACTATCTTCCCTTTTCCCCCTGCTTTACTTTACTCAGGGCTTACTCTTGCCTCTTATCTGCTGCTATCTGCTACACCGCCTCTTCTACCACTGCCTCTACTACCACCTTCTTACTACCACTGCCTCTTACTACCCTGCCCTTTACTCTCTGCCTCCTCCATGCTCTTATCCACTGCCCTCTCCACTGCCTTACTACCACTGCCTCACTACTTCTCCACTGCCTTTACTACCACTGCCTATACTACTGCCTCTACTCCACTGCCATCTTACTCACTGTCTCTTCTGCCACTGCCTCTCTACCCTACCTCTTACTACCTGCCTACTACTCACTGCCCATCTAGCTGCCCATCTCTGCCTCTACTACTCTGCCTCCTGCCCTACTCCTGCTTCACTGCCTCTACTCACGGCTCTCTACCCTGCCTCTCTACCACTGCCTCTACTACCACTGCCTCTACTTCCACTGCCCTACTACCACTCCTCTACCAATAAACAAGCTCCAAACAATTAATTAATTGTGAAATGTTTGGATGGCGCGCGGGTAATGTTCACTGGAGGATAAACAAAGCTAGACTGACTCACGACGCCTGCGCGGGCAGGCGCCGGACGGACAGGTCTGGTACACGCAGTTCAAAACACGGACCACGTTCGATACTCGGGACGAAATTTGTTCGAAAAAAGCGTTCAAAACTCGAATCGTTTGATAGTCGAGGTGTTGAAACTTCGAGGTTCCATTGTAAGTGTATTCAGGTATACACAAATACAGTGGAACCTCCACTTATGAATGCATCCACGTGCGAGTTTTTCCAGACACGAGCAGTCGCTTGGTTGATTTTTTGCTTCCAGATGCAAGTGAAATTTCCAGATGTGAGTGGGTTTCAAGGAAGGTTCCTTGACTCTGGTGAGGGGCTCTTGCTCTTGATCTAGGGAATTGGATCTCAGTTGTTTGTTGGACTATCTTATTTAAACTTGGGCAATGTATGATGGAAAGATGCTTCTTAACGTACACCAAAAATGAAAGAAATTGGACCATAAATAACGGAGTTCACTTCTCAGCCATTAGCTGCACTTTGGTGGTATATTTTTGTATGGTTTTTATGGTTGTATTCTCGTTTTTTTGGTCTCATTTGATAGAATGAAAGATATATTACAGAACTAGATATAATTTTGATTGGTTTCATGACGAAAACTACCTTGAAATTGAGCTCAAAGTAGCAGAAATGTTAAATTTTTGGGCGATGTTCAAGAGTAAACAAATGCTGTCACCGCCATTCCAATATACAGTCATGTATGAGTTGACATTATTTATACAATTATAGTGGACCCCCGTGTTCGTGATGCTCCAAACTCGAACAATTATGTAAGTGTATTTTTGTAAGTGCTTTTGTAAGTGTATTGTTGGGGCTCTAAAAGGAATACAGTGGACCCTCGGCTAACGATCTTAATCCGTTCCAGGAGCTAGACCTTTACCCGAAAAAATCGTTATCCGAAACCTTATTTCCCATAAGAAATAATGTAAATACAATTAATCCGTTCCAGACATCCAAAAATATGCACAAAAAAATATTGAAATAAACATTTAAAATAACATTTACTTACCTTTATTGAAGAGACTTGCTGGCATCTGGAAGATGAGGAGGAAATAAGGAGGGTTAGTTTTGGAAGGAAATCCCCCTCTAAAAGGACTTCAGGTAACAAGTCCCTCTCTGGGGTTACTTCCCTTCTTTTTCTTTTATTGCCACTAGGACCAGCTTGAGAGTCACTAGAACTCTTCTTAGAAAAATAACTGTCCAGAGTCCTCTGTTTCTGGTGCCTGTTTAACATTTTCGTGAAGTGCAACATGGCTCTGTCACTGAACTGGTTGCACAGATGGCTCATTTCAGTTTGCTCAGGGTGGTTTTGTTCAACAAATGTCTGCAATTCAATCCACTTTGAACACATGTCCCTAAGCACTGAAGAAGGCACCTCCTTCACTCCTTCTTTCTCCTCCTGTGAAGCAATAACCTCAGCTCTGGTCTCATGCTGTTCCACTTCCAGCTCTTGCAGCTCTTCAGTTGTTAGCTCTACCCTGTGGTCCTCCACTAACTCTTCCACATCCTCACCACTCACCTCCAACCCCAGGCTGTTCCCCAATTCCACAATATTTTCCACAACAGGCACAGGGTTGTCAGGGTCAGGGTCAGCCTCAAATCCTTCAAAATCCCTCTTTTCAACACAATCTGGCCACAGTGGTCTCCAAGCAGAGTTCAAAGTCCTGGAAGTCACTCCCTCCCAAGCCTTACCTATAAGGCCTATGCAATGCACGATATTGAAGTGATCTTTCCAGAACTCTCTTAGGGTTAATGCAGAGGCTGAGGTTACAGCAAAGCACCTTTGAAACAATGCTTTGGTGTACAATTTCCAGAAGTTGGAAATGACCTGCTGGTCCATGGGCTGGATGAGAGGAGTGGTGTTAGGAGGCAAGAACTTCACTGTGATGAAACTAAACTTATCAGACAAAAAGTCATCCAAGTTGTGAGGATGAGCAGAAGCATTGTCCAGTACCAGGAGGCACTTGAGTGGCAATTTCTTTTCCAGGAGGTATTTCTTCACACTAGGGCCAAACACTGCAGTCAACCATTCCACGAAAAAGTCCTTAGTGACCCATGCATTAGTGTTAGCCTTCCAATGCACACACAAATTATTCCTGTTAACATTGTGTTTCTTGAAGGCTCTGGGATTTTCTGAGTGATACACCAGTAAAGGCTTCACTTTAAAATCACCACTGGCATTAGCACACAACATGAGAGTTAGCCTGTCTTTCATAGGCTTGTGTCCTGGCAGCGCCTTTTCTTCCTGAGTAATGAAGGTCCTCTTTGGCATTTTATTCCAAAAGAGGCCTGTTTCATCACAATTAAACACTTGTTGGGGTTCAAATTTTTCAGTGTCTATGAACCCCTTGAATTCCTGCACAAATTTTTCAGCTACACGTTTGTCTGAGCTGGCTGCCTCACTATGCCTCACAACACTGTGTATGCCAGTACGTTTCTTAAACCTCTCAAACCAGCCTCTGCTGGCTTTAAAATTACTGTCCTCACCACTGGTTCCAGGCATTGTCTTGACAAGATCTGCGTGCAACTGCCTTGCCTTTTCACAAATTATCGCTGTGGAAATACTATCACCCGCTATCTGTTTTTCATTGATCCTCACCAGCAATAACTTCTCAACCTCATCCACTGTTTTCAATCTTTGTTTCGTAAACATATCAACCCCTTTTGCAACATTAGCTTCCTTGATTTCTTTTCTCTTTGCCAGGATAGTGGTGATAGTAGATTGTTTTTTTCCGTACATCCTGGCAAGCTCACCCACACGTACGCCACTTTCATATTTTTCAACAATCTCTTTCTTCAGTTCGATGGTGTTCCTCACTCTCTTTACCACAGGGGTGCCACTCGGAAGCTTCTTTGGACCTATGGTGACTTATTTCACAGTGACAATCACTAAACCACCAAAAAAGACACCAAATGTATTGTGAATGTTTGAAAGAGCGCGCTGGGTATTGTTCACTCAAGCGTAAATAATGCTGGACTGGCGTCCTGGGAGGAGGCGCGCAAGCGCAGAGCAGGCAGACAGGTCTTGTACCATTCGCTAACCAAAAAATATATTGACCGTAAAAAGCAACCGTTAACCGAGGGTCCACTGTAGTCTAATTTACATTATTCCTTATGGGAACAAATTCGTTTGGTAACGGCACTTGAACAGCATTCTGGAACGAATAAATCACGAACACCGGGGTCCACTGTATTACAATAATGCCGTAGTCTATATAACAGTAAATCTTCTATTTTTTGTGTGAATAAAAATTCCAAATTATTTATATTGTAACAATAATAATAATAAGAATAAGAATAATAAGAATATGTATACGTATTAATAATATTATAATACTTTACGTAATATAATAATTATTTTATTTTTATTATTAACACATCGGCCGATTCCCACGAAGGCAGGGTGGCCCGAAAAAGAAAAACTTTCATCATCATTCACTCCATCACTGTCTTGCCTGAGGGGTGCTTTACACTACAGTTATAAAACTGCAACATTAACACCCTCCTTCAGAGTGCAGACACTGTACTTCCCATCTCCAGAACTCAAGTCCGCCTGCCGGTTTCCTGAATCCCCTTTATAAATGTTACTTTACTCACACTCCAACAGCACGTCAAGTATTAAAACCATTTGTCTCCATTCATTCCCATCAAATACGCTCACACATGCTTGCTGGAAGTCCAAGCCCTCGCACATAAAACTTCCTTTCCCTCCCTCCAACCTTTCCTAGGCTGACCCCTACCCCGCCTTCCCTCCACTACAGATTTATACACTTCGAAGTCATTCTGTCTCGTTCCATTCTCTCTACATGTCCGAACCACCTCAACAACCCTCCTCAGCTCTCTGGATAATAGCTTTGGTAATCCCGCACCTCCTCCTAATTTCCAAACTCCGAATTCTCTGCATTATATTCACACCACACATTGACCTCAGACATGACATCTCCACTGCCTCCAGCCTTCTCCTCGTTGCAACATTCATCACCCATGCTTCACACCCATATAAGAGTGTTGGTATAACTATACTCTCATACATTCCCCTCTTTACTTCCATTGACAAAGTTCTTTGTCTCCACAGATTCCGAAGTGCTCCACTCACCCTTTTCCCCTCATCAATTCTATGATTCACCTCATCCTTCATAGACCCATCTGCTGACATGTCCACACCCAAATATCTGAATACATTCACCTCCTCCATACTCTCTCCCTCCAATCTGATACCCAATCTTTTGTCACCTAATCTTTTTGTTATCCTCATCACCTTACTCTTTCCTATATTCACTTTCAATTTTCTTCTTTTACACACCCTACCAAATTCATCCACCAACCTCTGCAACTTCTCTTCAGAATCTCCCAAAAGCACAGTGTCATCAGCAAAAAGCAACTGTGACAACTCCCACTTTGTATTTGATTCTTTATCTTTTAGCCCCACACCTCTTGCCAAGACCCTCGCATTCACTTCTCTTACAACCCCATCTATAAATATATTGAACAACCACGGTGACATCATACATCCTTGTCTAAGGCCCACTTTTACTGGGAAATAGTCCCCCTCCCTCCTACACACACTAATCTGAGCCTCACTATCCTCATAAAAACTTTTCACTGCTTTCAGTAACCTACCTCCTATTCCATACACCTGCAACATCTGCCACATTGCCCCCCTATCCACCCTATCATACGCCTTTTCCAAATCCATAAATGCCACAAAAACCTCTTTACCCTTATCCAAATACTGTTCACCCTTATGTTTCACTGTAAACACTTGGTCTACACACCCCCTACCTTTCTTAAAGCCCCTTGTTCATCTGCTATCCTGCTTTCTGTCTTACTCTTAATTCTTTCAATAATAACTCTACCATACACTTTACCAGGTACACTCAACAGACTTATTCCCCTATAATTTTTGCACTCTCTTTTGTCCCCTTTGCCTTTATACAAAGCAACAATACACGCTCTCTGCCAATCCTTAGGTACCTTATCCTCTTCCATACATTTATTAAATAATAGCACCAACCACTCCAAAACTATATCCCCACCTGCTTTTAACATTTCTATCTTTATCCCATCAATCCCAGCTGCCTTACCCCCTTTCATTCTACCCACTGCCTCACGAACTTCCCCCACACTCATAACTGGCTCTTCCACACTCCTACAAGATGTTATTCCTCCTTGCCCTATACACAAAATAAAAGCTTCCCTATCTTCCTCAACATTTAACAACTCCTCAAAATATTCCCTCCATCTTCCCGATACCTCTAACTCTCCATTTAATAACTCTCCTCTCCTATTTTTAACTGTCAAATCCATTTGTTCCCTAGGCTTCCTCAACTTATTAATCTCACTCCAAAACTTTTTCTTATTTTCAACAAAATTTGTTGATAACATCTCACCCACTCTCATTTGCTCTCTTTTTACATTGCTTCACCACTCTCTTAAGCTCTCTTTTTCTCGCCATATACTCTTCCCTCCTTGCATCACTTCTACTTTGTAAAAACCTCTCATATGCTAACTTTTTCTCCCTTATTACTCTCTTTACATCATCATTCCACTAATCGCTTTTCTTCCCTCCCGCACCCACTCGCCTGTAACCACAAACTTCTGCTGAACACTCTAACACTACATTTTTAAATCTACCCCATACATCTTCGACCCCATTGCCTACACTCTCACTAGCCCATCTATCCTCCAATAGTTGTTTATATCTTACCCTAACTGCCTCCTCTTTTAGTTTATAAACCTTCACCTCTCTCTTACTTACTGCTTCTATTTTCATTGTATCCCATCTACCTTTTACTCCCACTTTAGCTACAACTAAAAAGTGATCTGATATATCTGTGGCCCCTCTATAAACATGTACATCCTGAAGTCTACTCAACAGTCTTTTATCTACCAATACGTAGTCCAACAAACTACTGTCATTACGCCCTACATCATATCTTGTATACTTATTTATCCTCTTTTTCTTAAAATATGTACGTATTACCTATAACTAAACCCCTTTTTATACAAAGTTCAATCAAAGAGCTCCCATTATCATTTACACCTGGCACCCCAAACTTACCTACCACACCCTCTCTACATGTTTCTCCTAATTTAGCATTTAGGTCCCCTACAACAATTACTCTCTCGCTTGGTTGAAAAGTTCCTATACATTCGCTTAACATCTCCCAAAATCTCTCTCTCCCCTATACACTCCTCTCTTCTCCAGGTGCATACACGCTTATTATGACCCACTTTTCGCATCCGACCCTTATTTTAATCCTCATAATCCTTGAATTTACACATTTATATTCCCTCTTCTCCTTCCATAACTGATCCTTCAACATTATTGCTACCCCTTCCTTAGCTCTAACTCTCTCAGATACTCCTGAATTAATCCCATTTATTTCTCCCCACTGAAACTCGCCTACCCCCTTCAGCTTTGTTTTGCTTAAGGCCAGGACATCCAACTGCTTTTCATTCATAACATCAGCAATCATCTCTTTCTTATCATCTGCACTACATCCACGCACATTCAAACAACCCAGTTTTATAAAGTTTTTCTTCTTCTCTTTTTTCGTAAATGCGTACAGGAGAAGGGGTTTCTAACCCATTGCTCCCGGCATTTTAGTCGCCTCATATGACACGCATGGCTTACGGAGGAAAGATTCTTTTCCACTTCCCCATGGACAATAGAGAAAATAAAAAGAACAAGAGCTATTAAGAAAAAGAAGAATAACCTAGATGTGTGTATGTACATATATGCATATGCATGCCTGTGTAGTGTGACCTAAAGTGTAAGTAGAAGTAGCTAGATATACCTGTTATCCAGCGTGTTTATGAGACAGAAAAAAGACACCAGCAATCCTACCATCATATAAAACAGTTTCAGGTTTCTGTTTCACAATCACCTGGCAGGACGGTAGTACCTCCCTGCGTGGTTGCTGTCTACCAACCTAATAATATAATATGTATAATAATACATGTATAATAATAATGTACTATATAATAATAATTATAATAATAGATGGCTTTGAAAGGCTGTCACTAGATGGCAGTGAATACTACAACAACGCTGGAGTGGTTATGGCCGCCTCCACTTGTCACATAATGAGATATTTTATTCATTCTAGAGTATGTATCAGATTTCTATGTTATTTATATTGTTTATTATGTCATATTAGATGAACTGTGATAGATAAATAAGCTGTAGAGATGATGTGAGCGAAATATTCAAGGAGTATTTTGTCCTGTCTCCAGACAAACTCTTGTTGGCCACTGACGCCGCCACATATATAATGACATATTTTATTCATTCTAGAGTATATATCAGGTTTCTATGTTATTTATATTGTTTATTATGTTATATTAGATGAATTTTGATAGATAAATAAGCCATAGAGTTGATATTAGGAAAATTATTGAAGTATTTTATGGTGCCTGGAATTCCACTGGAATGAATTAATTCCATTTCAATTAATATAAATAAGGAAAATTGACTTTCAAATGAGCAAATCCAGATGCGAGCAAGGTCACGGATCGGATTAAACTCGTTAGTGGAGGTTCCACTGTACAGTTACATAGATTATGAGACATAGCAGCATATGTGTAGAGAACGTAGGATAACCCAAAAAAGTCAGATAAAGTGACTTATTTCCATGTGGGTGGTGGGGAAGATGGCATGTTTGGTGGGGAAGACTAGTGTGGGTAGTGGGGAAGACAGCATGGTTGGTGGGGAAGGCAGCATGGGTTTGTGTAACCATGTTTTGTAAACAATATTCAAATTCAAATTTTTATTTCGTTGCAAGTTTACATTGAGATTATATAATTACAATAATGCGTTGCAGTTTACATTGATATTATATAACTACAATAGTGAGTTGCAGTGCAAAGAGAGCCACTATCATGCCATGGCATTATGGGCAGACTAAATTTAATGGTTTACAGACTACTTAATTCTACTAGAGAAATTGATCATAGTTTGTTTGATTGTACATCTGTTTTTAATTGTAGCAGACAGCAAGTTTACTCAAAGTAACAATTTGGGAATATAACATTGGGACAAGTTGAAAGTATTTTGCAGGTTGTTTATATCAATAGTAAATAGTTAAATTATATTAGTACATGTATTTGGTAAAGTCAAGTAATGAGTACATATTGAGTTTTTAGTTTAGGGTGAGTATGTGGTTTTTGAGAGGAGTCTTAAATTGATGTTCAGACCGGGTTACTTTAGTATTTACTGGTAATGAATTCTAAATTTTGGGGCCCTTTATAAAGTGCATAGAGTTCTTACACAGTGTGATATGGACACAGGGTACATCAAACAGTGATCTGTGTCTAGCGTTATTGTTGTGCATTCTGTTAAGGTTGGTGAGGAGAAGTTTGAGTTGTAGTGTTCTATAAATGTAGTAGGCACAATAATAAGTATGTATAGATGTTCTTGGCGGTGAGTAATTTTAGACTTTTGAATATAGGTGGAGTATGTTGTCTGGAGTGGGAATTTGTTATCATTCTGACTGCAGCCTTTTGTTGGGTTATTAGTGGTCTTAGGTGATTGAATGTTGTTGATCCCCATGCACAAATTCCATAGGTGAGATAAGGGTAGATGATTGAATGATACAGTGCAAGGAGAGCTGGTTGTGGAACATAGTACAGTATCTTTGAGAGTATGCCTACTGTTTTGGAGATTTTCTTGGAAATTTGTTGTATACAGTGGTCCCTTGGTTTTCGCCGAAAATTCGTTCCAGAATGCTGCTCAAGTGCCATTACCGAACGAATTTAATTCCTTAAGAAATAATGTCACGTAGGTTAATCTATTTCAGACCCCCAAAAATACACTTGCAACACCACTTACGAAAATACACTTACATAAATGTTCGAGTTTGGAGATGCACGAAAACCGAGGGACCACTGTATGTGTCTGGAATTTGAGGCTACTGTCAAGGTGGATCCCTAGGAATTTTCCCTCTGTGAGTCTTGTGATGGGTGAACCGTTTAGTGTTATGTTAAGTGGAACATTTGTAGCTTGCAAATAATATGGGTTTTAGTATTTGTGGCTCATTCGGTAGGTCATTGATGTAAATGAGGAAGAGGAGTGGGCCAAGGACACTTCCCTGTGGGACACCGACTGTAATTGGTTGTGTGGAAGAGTTAGCTCCATTTGTGTACACATATTAGCTTCTGTTACTAAGGTATGACTTTAGGTAGTTGAGGGAGTGCCCTCTTATGCCATAGTGTGTTAATTTAATGTGCAGCAAATCATGGTCAAGAGTATCAAAAGCTTTACGTAAATCAATGAAGATTCCCAGCGGGACTTCTTTATTCTCGAGAGCGGTGTATATTAGTTCTAGCATGTGTATATAATAGCATCATTTGTGCTTTTATTAATCCTGAATCAAAACTGACAGGGGTTAAGTATGTTGTGTGAGACGAGATAGGAATACATCTGCCTATGAATTAATGATAACAATGTTTGTGCAGTTTTTGTGTTGCATACAATGAGGGGATATACAGTGGTACCTCGGTTAACGATGGTCCCCAAACTCGCCCTTTTATGTAAGTTTATTTTTTTAAATGCTTTTGTAAGTGTATTTTTGGGGGTCTAAAAGGACTAGTCTATTTTACATTATTCCTTATGGGGATAAATTTGTTTGGTAATGGCACTTGAACAGCATTCTGGAACAAAAAAATATCGTTAACTGAGGTACTAGTGTATATACATTATGCATTATATTGGTCTCACAGGCCACAAAAGTTACTTGAAAAAATAAAATATTAGAAAAGAAAAGAAAAAATAGAATAAAAGTAAAAATAATATTACCGAGTGAGCGGCAGTTGCCTATGTTGCTGTAATCGGTGCACTTTCTGTCAACTTCACGCGTCTATATGTCGGTAAGTACTGATCGCAAATTTTTTTTTTTAAACAATCAGAAAAATATTCTGAATATTTTGGTAAGAAATTTTTTTTTTTTTTTAATATTTTTCGACACAGAGCAGGTTTGTGATCATTGCTCTCAACAGTGAAAGGGTTAAATATTTATAACTTTTGTATAAATTATAGCACAGTGTGATAAATAATTTTTTTTATTTTTTTTATTCAATTGTAAAAGATATAAAATATATAATTTTATAATTTCAAATAAATTAAAATATACATACTATATAATTTATAATTTCATTTATAAAAGTTAGTTTTGCTTTTGTTACAGCATTTGATCCATGTGTTCCATCCACTGACATCAGAGCATGTTGTCTACAATCCAGTAAGAGCCAAACGTCCAGTGCCAACACCAGAGATGAATATATTTAAATGGGTAGACAAAACCAGTGCAGAAACTGCCAAAAATTGTGATTTTTGCCAGTATGATAACATGACAGCAGTCGATGAATTTGGCAGGTATGTATTACAGGTACAATACCAATTTTCCAGCACCCTTGCTTTCTTAGCTTTCCCATTACATATATGTACAGTCAATCCCCGGTGTTCGACGTCGTCAGCGTTCCTCCAAATCGGTGTTCGACCGGTTTTTTAACGAGAATTTTGGCTCGGTATTAACGAATCCGCTCGGAGTTGGCGATTCGTCCTGGACGCGTATGCGTGGCCCAGCTGGGCCCAGGCACTCCACTCAGCGTCAATGTGCTATTGTTTACAAGCGAGCGACCACCACCCACGCCACCCACGCATTCATACCAGTATATTGTCATTATTCCACTGTTTTTAGTGCTTGCAACTGCTAAATAAGCCACCTTGGGCCCCAAGAAAGCTCCTAGTGCCAAGCCTGTGGTAAAGAATGTCAGAAATACGGTAGAATTGAAGAAGGAGATGATAGCAAAATATGAAAGTGGAGTGCGTATCACTGAGCTGGCCAGGCTCTATGGCAAATCCCATTCAACCATCTCTTCCATTATGGCCAAGAGAAAGGAAATCAAGGATGCTGTTGTTGTGAAAGGTGCAAGTATGGTCACAAAACAGAGATCTCAAGTGCTGGAACAAGTGGAAACTTTGTTGTTGTTGTGGATCAACGAGAAACAATTAGCAGGAGATAGTGTTTTGCAGGCGATAATATGTGAAAAAACAAGGCAGTTGCATGATGATCTCGTTAAGAAAATGCCTGCAACGAGTGGTGAAGTGAATGAATTTAAAGCCAGCAAAGGCTGGTTTGACAGATTTAAGAAGCGAAGTGGCATACATAGTGTTGTGAGGCATGGTGAGGCAGCCAGTTCTGACAAAAGTGCGGCTGAAAATTACGTGAATGAATTCGTGGGGCACATAGAGGCTGAACAATTCCAACCCCAACAAGTGTTCAATTGTGATGAAACAGGCCTGTTTTGGAAGAAAATGCCAAACAGGACCTTCATTACTCAGGAGGAAAAGGCACTCCCAGGACATAAGCCTATGAAAGACAGGCTAACTCTTACGCTTTGTGCCAATGCCAGTGGTGATTTTAAAGTGAAGCCTTTAGTGGTGTATCATTCTGAAAATCCCCGAACGTTTAAGAGATGCGGTGTCGCCAAGTCTAATTTGTGTGTGATGTGGAAGTCTAACAATAAGGCATGGGTCACTAGGGAAATTTTCTGTGATTGATTCCATGAAGTGTTTGGCCCCAGTGTGAAGAAATATCTCGAGGAAAATAATTTGCCACTTAAGTGCCTCCTGATAATGGACAATGCTCCTTGTCATCCTCTAGACTTGACAGAGCAAATTGTGGACTTTAAGTTCATCAAAGTGAAGTTCTTGCCCCCCTAATACCACTCCTCTCCTCCAGCCCATGGACCAGCAGGTCATTTGCAACTTTAAAAACTCTACACCAAAGCAATGTTTCAAAAGTGCTTTGATGTGACCACAGACATGAATATGACCCTAAAATACTTTTGGAAAGATCATTTCAGTATCCTGCATTGTGTAAACCTTATAGGTAAGGCTTGGGAGGGAGTGACTACCAGGACTTTGAACTCTGCCTGGAGAAAATTGTGGCCAGACTGTGTCCTAGAGAGGGATTTTGAAGGTTTTGGGGCTGAGCCTCAGAACCCTCAGCTTGAGCCTGTTGTGCAAGAAATTGTGGCACTGGGCAAGTCCATGGGGATGGATGTTTGTATCGAGGATGTGGAACAGTTGGTGGAGGAGGACAATGAAGAGATAACCACTGAAGAGCTGCAAGAGCTTCAACAGCAACAGCAACAACAGACCACAGTTCAGGAAAATGGTTCAGAGGAGGAGGAACAGAGATGGAGGAAGGTGCCTTCTTCAATGATTAGGGATTATTATTATTATTATAATCAAAAGAAGCACTAAACCACAAGGGTTATACAGCTCAATGATTAGGGAGATTTGTGGAATGTGAAGCAAGGTGCAAACATTTATGGATGATTATCACCCTAACCAAGCTGTTGCTGGCCGTGTTGGCCACATGTACAATGACAATGTGGTGTCCCATTTCAGGAATGTTTTAAAGAAACGCCAGACACAGCTCCCTGGACAGATTTTTTGTTAGAGAGGGTTCCAGTGACTCTCAACCTGGTCCTAGTGGCATTAAAAGAAAAAGGCCAGTAACCCCAGAAAAGAACTTGCCACCTACAGTGTTAATGGAAGGGGATTCCCCTTCCAAAAACTAGCATACTACTCCATCCTCTCCCCTCCTCCCTCGGTCATCTCCAAACTCGAACATTTATGTAAGTGTATTTTCGTAAGTGCTTTTGCAAGTGTATTTTTGGGGGTCTGAAATAGACTAACCTACGTGACATTATTTCTTAAGGAAGTAAATTCGTTCGGTAATGGCACTTGAGCAGCATTCTGGAAAGAATTTTCAGTGATATACCTGTATATACTGGGGGTCCACTGTATATACAGTGGACCCCAGGCTAACAAACACCCCGGAAATCGTACAATTATGTAAGTATAATATTGTAAGTGCTTGTGGAAGTGTATTTTGGGGTCTGAAATAGACTAACCTACGTGACATTATTTCTTGGGACGTAAATTCGTTTGGTAATGGCACTTGGCGGGCTTCTGGAATGTTTTTTTTCGTTAGCCGGGGTCCACTGTGTATGTATATATATGTATGTATATATATATATATATATATATATATATATATATATATAACAGTGGTACCTCGGTTCGATTTAATCCGTCAGAGGGATTTTTAAGGCGAAACAATCTTTAAAACGAATCAATTTTCCCCATAAGAAATAATGGAAATAAATTTAATCCGTCCAAGACTTCCAAAAGTAGTTAAATAAAATATTTTTAGAACTTTTGGACATTAAATAATACAAATTTAATAAAGAATACATAAATACATGCAAATATTGTACAATAACATGTCACTTACATTTATTGAAGAGTTGTTGATGTGTGGAGGAGGCGGGAGGAGGGGAGAAGGTGGAGTAGTATGCTAGTGTTTGGAAGGAATCCCCTTCCATTCACTGAGTGGTAAGTTCTTTTCTGGGGTTACTTCCTTTTTCTTTGAATGCCACTAGGACCAGCTTGAGAGTCACTGACCTCTTTCTAACAACAAATTTGTCCAGGAGATCTGTGTCTGGCGATTCTTTAACACATCCCTGAAATGACACACCACTGTGTCATTGTACAGGTTGCCAGCACGGCCTGCAACAGCATGGTTAGGGTGATATTCATCCATAAATGCTTGCACATCACTCCATTTGGCACAGATCTCCTAATCCTTGAAGAAGGCACATTCTTCCATTTTTGTTCCACCTCCACCTCCTCCTCTGAACCATTGTCCTGACCTCTGCTCTCTTGTTCCAGTTGCTGTTGAAGCTCTTGCAGATCTTCAGTGGTTAGCTCTTCCTTGTGCTCCTCCACCAACTGTTCCACATCGTCCCACTCACCTCTAACCCCAAAGACTTGCCCAATTCCACAATTTCTTCCAAAACAGGCTCAGACTCAGGCTCAGGCTCAGGGTTCTGAGGCTCAGCCCCAAAACCTTCAAAATCCCTCCCTAGGACACAGTCTGGCCACAATTTTCTCCAGGCAGAGTTCAAAGTCCTGGTAGTCACTCCCTCCCAAGCCTTACTATAAGGTGTACACAATGCAGCATATGGAAATGGTTTAAAATTCTCTTGGGTTATGTTCATGTCTGTGGTCACATCAAAGCACTTTTGAAACATTGCTTTGGTATAGAGTTTTTAAAGTTGGAAATGACCGCTGGTCCATGGGCTGGAGGAGAGGAGTGGTATTGGGGCAGAACTTCACTTTGATGAATTTAAACTCCTCCACAATTTTCTCTCCAAGTTTGGAGGATGACAAGGAGCATTGTCCATTATCAGGAGGCACTTAAGTGGCAAATTATTGTCCAATAGATATTTCTTCACACTGGGGCCAAACACTTCATTGAACCAATCTAAGAAAATGTCCTTTGTGACCCAAGCCTTTTGTTAGACTTCCACATCACACCAATTAGACTTGCTGACACCGCATCTGCCACACTCGGGGATTTTCAAAGATACACTAGTAAAGGCTTCACTTTGCAATCACCACTTGCATTGGCAAAAGCATCAACGTTAGCCTGTCTTTCATAGGCTTATGTCCTGGCTGTGCCTTTTCCTCCTGAGTAATGTAGGTCCTGTTGGGCATTTTCTTCAAAACAGGCCTGTTTCATCACAATTAAACACTTGTTGGGGGAGGAATTGTTCAGCCTCTAGGTACTCCTGGAATTCAGGAACATATTTTTCAGCCGCACTTTTGTCAGAACTGGCTCCCTCACCATGCCTCACAACACTATGTATGCCACTTCGATTCTTAAATTTGTATAAAGCCAGCCTCTGCTGGCTTTAAGTCAGCTCACTTCAGCACTCGTTCAGGCATTTTCTTAAGGAGATCATCATGCAACTGCCTTGCTTTTCACATATTATTCCCTCCGAAACAGTATCTCCTGCTAACTGTTTCTCGTTGATCCCACCAACAACAACCTTTCCACATTTTCCACCACTTGTGGTCTCTGTTTTGTGATCACAGATGCACCTTTTGCAACAACAGCTTCCTTGATTTTACTTGAATATTTCTTATCCACAATGGTAGCGATGGTAGAATAGGGTTTACCATACAGCCTGGCTAGCTCACTGATCCACTCCACTTTCATATTTTCTATTATCTCCTTCTTCACTTCTATCGTACATATATTTCTGTTCCTCTTTGCCACAGGCTTAGCACTAGGATCTTTCCTTGGACCCATGGTAGCTTATTTAGCAGTTGCAAGCACTAAAACAGCAGTGGATAATGACAATATACTGGTATGAATGCGTGGGTGTGGGTGGGTGGTCGCTCTCGCTTGTAAACAATAGCACTGGCTCCCTGGAGTGCGGCTCAGCTGGGCGCCAGCGGACAGGCCCGGTACAATGTCGGTAACGAAGCAAACATCGAAACCCAAACAAATTTCTTACGTTATAAATATCGGTTACCGAAAATAACGTAAGGTGATAACATCGTAAACCGGGGTTCCACTGTATATATATATATATATATATATATATATATATATATATATACAGTGGTACCCGGTTTCTGATAGTCCCAACTCACCCTTTTATGTAAGTTTATTTTTTAAATGCTTTTGTAAGTGTAATTTTGGGGGTCTAAAAGGACTAGTCTATTTTACAACATTTCTTAAGGAGATAAATTCGTTTGGTAATGGCACTTGAACAGCATTCTGGAATGAAAAATATCGTAAACCGGGGTACCACTGTACATGTATATATATATATATATATATATATATATATATATATATATATATATATATATATATATATATATATACAGTAGTACCGGTTTCGATTTTAAGTTCAAATCTGTTCAATTCCTAAACAAATTTATCCCCATGATAATGTGGAAACTGAGTGATTTAAAAACCTTAAAGCTTTAAATAAACTTATAAAAAGCGTTGGAGACCATCGTAAACCTGGGTACCACTGTATATACAGTGGACCCAGAGTAAACAACCCCAGAAATCGTACAATTATGTAAGTATAATATTGTAAGTGCTTTTGTAAGTGTATTTTGGGGTCTTAAATGGATAACCTACTTGACATTATTTCTTAAGGGGAGTAAATTCGTTCGGTAATGGCACTTGAGCAGGCTTCTGGAATGAATTTTGTTCGTTACTCGGGTCCACTGTATATGTGTGTATATATGTATGTATGTGTGTGTGTGTGTGTGTACTCACCCAATTGCACTCACCCAATTGTGGTTGCAGGGTCGAGACCAGCTCCTGGCCCCGCCTCTTCGCTGTCCGCTACTGGGTCTCTGTCTCCCTGCTCCATGAGCTTTATCATACCTCGTCTTAAAACTATGTATGGTTCCTGCCTCACTATATCTTTCTCTAGACTATTCCACTTCCACTACTCTGTGGCTGAAGAAGTGCTTTCTAACATCCTTTGACTCATCGAGTCTTCAGCTTCAGTTGTGTCCCCTTGTTTCTGTGTTCCCTCTGGAACATCCTGTCCCTGTCTACCTTGTCGATTCCCGCAGTATTTTGTATGTCGTTATCATGTCTCCTCTGACCCTTCTTTCCTCCAGTGTTGTTAGTCATATTTCCCTCAACCTTTCTTCTTAGGACAGACCCCTGAGTTGTGGAACTAGCCTTTGCAAACCTTTGCACTTTCTCTAGTTTCTTTACGTGCTTGACCAGGTGTGGGTTCCAGACTGGTGCTGATATTCTAGTATGGGCCTGACGTACACGGTGTACAGTGTGTGTGTGTGTGTGTGTGTGTGTACTCACCTAGTTGTACTCACCTAGTTGTGGTTGCAGGGGTCGATACATAGCTCCTGGCCCCGCCTCTTCACTGGCTGCTACTGGGTCACTTTCCCTGCGCCATGAGCTTTATCATACCTCTTCTTAAGCTGTGTATGGAACCTGCCTCCACTACATCGCTTCCCAAGCTATTCCATTTCCCGACTCTCTGTGACTGAAGAAATACTTCCTAACATCCCTGTGATTCATCTGAGTCTTCAACTTCCAACTGAGTCCCCTTGTTGCTGTGTCCCATCTTTGGAACATTCTGTCTCTGTCAACCTTGTTAATTCCTCTCAGTATTTTATATGTCGTTATCATGTCCCCCTATCTCTCCTGTCGTCAGGTCGATTTCCCTTAACCTCTCCTTGTAGGACATACCCCTTAGCTCCGGGACTAGTCTTGTTGCAAACCTTTGCACTTTCTCTAGCTTCTTTACGTGCTTGGATAAATGTGGGTTCCAAACTGGGTGCATACTCCAGTATGGGCTAACGTATACAGTGTACAAAGGGGCCCGAACGATTCTTTATTAAGATGTCGGAATGCTGTTCTTAGGTTTGCTAGGCGCCCGTATGCTGCAGCAGTTATTTGGTTGATGTGCGCCTCAGGAGATGTGCCTGGTGTTATACTCACCCCAAGATCTTTTCCTTGATTAAGGTTGTAGTCTCTGGCCCCTAGACTGTACTCCGTCGCGGTCTTCTTTGCCCTTCCCCCAAACTTCATGACTTTGCACTTGGTTGGGTTGAACCCAGGAGCCAATTTGGACCAGGCTTGCAGCCTGTCCAGATCCTTTAGTTCTGCCTGGTCCTCTTCCGATTGAATTCTTCTCATCAACTTCCCCATCATCTGCAAACGGGGGCACTTTGGAGTCTATTCCTTCCGTCATGTCGTTCCCCAAAAACCAGAAACCGCACCGGTCCTGGGGCTGACCCCCTTGGAACCCCCACTCGTCACCGGCGCCCACTCTGACACCTCGCCACGGACCCTGACTCGCTGCTGTCTTCCTGACAGGTATTCCCCCGATCCATTGAGTGCCTTCCCCCCTTTTTCCCTGCCTGGTCCTCCAGCTTCTGCACTAATCTCTTGTGTGGGACTGTGTCAAAGCCTTCTTACAGTCCAAGAATATGCAATCTACCCACCCATCTCTCTCTTGTCTTACTGCTGTCACCCTGTCATAGAACTCCAGTAGGTTTGTGTGTGTTTTGTGTGTGTGTGTGTGTGTGTGTACTCACCTAGTTGTACTCACCTAGTTGTGGTTGCAGGGGTCGAGACATTCCTGGCCCCCCTCTTCACTGGC
>WNWK01021236.1:0-34384 GCA_009830355.1 Cherax destructor | reverse complement strand
TACATATTTGTAAAAATTTTAAAAATTTGATTGTGTCCCCCATAGTACAAGAAGTGCAGCACCTTGGAAGAGGAAAATGGAAGTTCAAAAGAAGTTCACAAAAAAGGGGTTAGCTGGTGTGTTCGGGGTGTGTTTTACATTCTTGGTGTCATACATATTTCATAATAATAAACATGACACAAGCAGGGGTTCCCTGCAGCAGGCAATTTATCAAATGTCACTGACTGTCATCAGTTATCTGACATTTGTCACAACCCAAAAAAAAAAGTGACTGCGACCATTACAGAAATGCTTTTGTGCTAAACATACACTGTTTCAGTAAGTCAGTCAAGTCAGTAAGTCATTCAGTCAAGTCAGTAAGTTATTCAGTCAAGTCAGTAAGTTATTCAGTCAAGTCAGTGTGTCATTCAGTCAAGTCAGTAAGTTAGTCAAGTAAGTTATTCAGTCAAGTCAGTGTGTCATTCAGTCAGGCAGACAGACAGACATGATAAAGACACCCAAATTAATAAAAACTGACATATATGGAGAGGTATGGGAGGGTGTGCGGGGCTGGGGTCTATACAGAGAGAGGGAGAAGGTGGGGAGAGGGAGGGGTGTTGACACTTTTGAAGTGTCAGTAAGGGGTCATTCCTGTTAGGACGAAATCCGTGGGTCTTAGGCCCCTATCTCGTTAAGTGATTAGAGGCTGTACTGCTCGCCCCTCCCTCTCATATTTAGCTCCTCCCACTTCGTAACAATGTTAGATGGTAAATTTAATGTATTTTTCTGTAAGCTTAACTCATTGTATGTGTATTTTACTTTTTTATTGTTTTCTGTAATATATAAGAGTTATGCAAATTAAAATAAAGTTAAGTTGTAGTTTCATTTTTTTATTTTATTTTTTTCTACTATACGTATTTAATTCACCATTTGGCATCATTACAAAGTGGGCAGAGCTACAGCTCTGTATAATTATACTATTACTTTCAATAAATGTTATCTACCTATCATATTTATTCCAGAATAATATTAGGTATGACATAAATAATGTAGAAGCATGATAAAGACGCCCAAATTAATAAAAACTGACATTATATAGAGAGGTATTGAAGGGTGGAGGGCGGAGAGGGATAAAAAAAAAAAGTGACCGAGAAAACGTTACGCGCCCGAAGGGTAACTATAGAAGATAACTCTTATTCTATGCAAAGACTGAAAAAAGTGCAATTTTCTCAAAAAATAAAATTCCTAAGTAGTAATCAGCTATGTACGTGTTTCCTAGAATACAGTAGACCCTCATTTAGCACGACTTTTATGTTGCGCGTTTTGGGTATTACGCGATTGAAGAATTGCGGCACATTTTTATCTAACACGACGTAAACCTTATATTACGCGATTCGCTGGAGGGGAAAAATTTTGAGCCCGCGGTCGCCTGCAGTAGGTTAAACCATTGAGTCAGTGGGGGTCCTACTAAGGGTGGCTATGAGCCACAACAAGTGTTTAATGCTGACGAGACAAGTGTTTTCTGGAAGAAAATGCCAACATGAACTTATATCAGTCAGCAAGAGAAAAGTGCACCAGGCTTCAAGACAGCAAAGGATCGCTTCACCTTGCTCCTTTTGGGTAATGCATCAGGTGATTTCAAGTGTAAGCCCATGGTTATTTACCGCTGTAAGAATCCTCATGCTTTTGTCGTGTGGGTCTTGGGAGAGATATATAGGAGGTCAAAGATACTCCTTGTTGGATGGTTACGGTATATTTACAGTAATTAGAGGAGAGTCCCGCACACCGTCTGTCTCGCCTGTAGGTCTAACGTAGTGAGGCAGTCTGCCTATGATAGGCTGTGCACCTGCGCTGAGCCTCTGACGCCAGCGGGTACCGTGACGTCACACGCAAAGGACCAGCTGTATAAAGATATACTAAACAAGTGTATCTATGATACTGACACGATACTTTGAGGAAAAGGGAATTTGTTTTTCCTTTCGCACAAACTAAGTTTATTCAGGTATACAGAGATAGTTACATTGATTATCATACATAGCAGCATATGTGTAGAGAACCTAGGATAACCCAAAGTGTTATCCTAGAGAACCTAGGATAACCCAAAGTGTTATCCTAGAGAACCTAGGATAACCCAAAGTGTTATCCTAGAGAACCTAGGATAACCCAAAGTGTTATCCTAGAGAACCTAGGATAACCCAAAGTGTTATCCTAGAGAACCTAGGATAACCCAAAGTGTTATCCTAGAGAACCTAGGATAACCCAAAGTGTTATCCTAGAGAACCTAGGATAACCCAAAGTGTTATCTAGAGAACCCCAGGATAACCGAAAGTTTGGGTTATCCTAGGTTCTCTCACATATGCTGCTATGTATGATAATCTTTGTAACTGTATCTGTGTATACCTGAATAAACTTACAGTTTGCAGGATATTAGACAAGACATAGCCTGTGGCTGTAATGAAGTGTTACTTTGTACACACAAAAAGATGTAAACATAAGTTTGTGTGACTGACTTTCTGACTGACTGTCTTACTGACTGACTTACTCTACTGACTGACTGACATGACTGGACTGAATGACTTGACTGACTTACTGAATGACTTGACTGACTTACTGAATGACTTGACTGACTGACTTACTGAATGACTTGACTGACTTACTGAATGACTTGACTGACTTACTGAATGACTTGACTGACTTACTGAATGACTTGACTGACTTACTGAATGACTTGACTGAATGACTTGACTGAATGACTTGACTGACTGACTTACTGAATGACTTGACTGACTGACTTGACTGACTGACTTACTGAATGACTTGACTGACTTACTGAATGACTTGACTGACTGACTTACTGAATGACTTGACTGACTGACTTGACTGACTTACTGAATGACTTGACTGACTTACTGAATGACTTGACTGACTTACTGAATGACTTTATTAAAGTTAGAGACACTCAGTACAACCATCGACTTCAGTTCCAGAATTTCTACTATCCACCTCAGCCCAGTAGGGCCACAGCATAACTCTCCTCTCTCTTCACAATCATCCACAAACATCAGCACCCACAATTTAAGGTAAATACTATTATTTCTGTTACATTTGTAGTCTTAAGCAGTAAAAACAACATAATACATCACGATAATGAACTACAATTACATATTCTCTTTTATATTTGTAAGATCTGTTGGTCTAAAAAAAACTTGTTTGGCTTTTTGGGGACTCTCAGGAACATAACCCTATTTTTCCCATAAGTTCTTTTAATTATCTAACACGATTTTAGCTAACAAGACGTTTTCAGGAACGTAACTACCGTGCTAAATGAGGGCCTACTGTAGTCTAACTTTCCTAGTTTTCTGAGATTGTCAGAATGAACAAGTCAAAAACGCACTGGTCACTACTGTCCCTTTGTCTTTTAACAATAAGGCGGCAATGCCCTCGTGACACACTCGTCTCATCCGTTCCTTAAAGCAATCTGAGCCTTCACCCTCTTTCGCCCTCCAGTTCATCATCCGCACAAAGGAATAGGCTGAACTCAGCTTTATATATATTTGTTGATAGTCTGTGCAACCAGAGTTAACACAAGAGGGTAGGTTTCTTGTTATTTAGCTGTACACTAGAAGTCATACTGTCCCCGAGTTGTAGACCAAGTGGGGTGCAGGTTTTCCTCTTAATTTTCCTGCTAGGGGGAAAAGAGTAATTACTCTCACTTTAGCCTCATTGTGTAGTTGATCAGAAATTATAGCAAGGAGAGAGAGACGTGGTACATGTGTCTCATTAACCCTTTCGGGGTTTTGGTCGTACTAGTACGGCTTACGCCCTGGGGTTATTGACGTTCTAGTACGCCTAAATTCTAGCGCCCTCAAATCAAGCAGAAACAGGCTGTTAGGCCTAGATGTGATAGAATGGGTCTGTGCGGTCAGTGTGCGCAGTATAAAAAAATCCTGCACCACACAGTGCATAATGAGGGAAAAAAAACTCTGACCGTGTTTTTGGTTTAAAACAGCGACTTTGCAGTCTATTTTCGTATGGTATTTATGCTTGTATTCTCGTTTTCTTAGTCTCATTTTATAGAATAGATGATATATTACAGAAAGAGATAATTTTGACTGGTTTCACGATGACAAGTACCTTGAAACTGAGCGCAAAGTAGCGAAAATGTTCGATTTTGTCCGATGTTCAAGAGTAAACAAATCACACCATGCGTCCAATACACATCAACTGGGTAGTCTAATATTCTTGCACAAGTGCGCTGATATTATTTATACCATTTTTACAATGATGCAGTTGTATACATAACAGTAAATCTTCTATTTTTGTGAGAATAAAAATTCAAAATGGAAAGCAAAAGTAATGTAAGAGGGGCCTGAAGACGTGACTAATGAACAGAGATGTTATTTTAGTGCCAGGAATGTCTGCCTTGTTTATTATGGACCCTATTTTGAAATTTGTGTGAAATTGGCCAAATTGCCATTTTCTGACCACTATTTTGGGTAGTTGAAATTGGTAAATAGGCGGTTCCTTGTACTCAATCGATAGAAGAAATGGAGTTCTAGCGAAATAGCTATAATTTTAGTAGACTGAAACATTGGAATTTGCCGAAAATAGGGCTCAAAATGGGCGAAATTGCCGATGCGTAAATGTCATGGATACCGCTAACTTCGCGAAAGCATAATTCCATTAGTTTTCGATCAAATTTTATAATTTTGGTGGTGTTATGATCGGAAAAAGATTATAATTTCATAAGAAAAAATAATTTTTTTTAAAAATTATTTGTGGACCCTGAGAACGAGTTTCAGAGACCCCCCTTGGACCCCCAAAGGGTTAAAGTTGTTTGAGGAAGGAAAAATCCACTAGCCCCTTCTGGGAGGGCTAAGTCCCTCAGAGGCCTGAGGGGGGAGCTGAGAGGACTGAGATACCCCCACTTTTACTGGAGATTTTTCTCCACATCTTCATTCTGCCCAAATCTTATAAAAACTGGATTATGTGGACCAGGTATATTCTGCAGCCTCTCCTGCAATTCTTTCAAAGCTTTATCCCATTCATCATCAATGGGTTGCATTTGTGTCTAGGTGCTTTTCACTCCTAAAAGGTTGAGAGCCTGTATGCAAAGGCAAATGTTCCATCTTTGCATGTTCAGCATGATGTCCATTGTCTCTGATATTTTCTCCACTCTCAAACAAACAAAACAAACAACTTTATTTCTTTATGTAGTATACAAAGTATCCTAGGTTTCTTGATAGAATGGAAGATTTATTACAAAAATAAAGATTGGTTTCAGGACTAAGCGTAGCTTGAAATTGAGCTCAAAGCGGAAATGTAAAATTTTTGCCGATATTCCAGAGTACACTTGTCCAATACGTGTCCATCTGGCCTGTCTAATACGCATTTATGAATGTACTGACATTATTTATACTATTATTACAATACAGTAGTCTGCATAAAGATAAATATTCCATTTCTGTGTGAATAAACATTCTAAATCTAATTCATGTGTAATATTGGAGAGGCCTTGGGACGTAACTAACCCTTTGAGGGTTCAAGAATTTAAAAAAAAAATTGTTATTTTTTCTTATGAAATGGTAGAGAATTTTTTTCTGAAGGTAAAAAAAAAAATTGACGATATTACACTATTGCAAATTTTGCTTTATCAGCAATATTTACACATCGGCGATTTTGCCCACTTTGACTCCTATTTTAGGCCAATTGCATTATTCCAGTCGACCAAATTCTTAGCTATTTCGCTAGTATTACTTATATTTTATCGATTGAGTACAAAAAACTGCCCAGTCAACTACAGTGGACCCCTGGATTATGTCATTATTTCGTTCCAGAATGCTGTTCAAGTGCCGTTACCGAACGAATTTGTTCCCATAAGGAATAATGTAAATTAGATTAATCCTTTTAGACCCCCAAAAATACACTTACAAAAGCACTTACAAAAGTACTTACTACATAATTGTTCGAGTTTGGAGCAGTACATATTTCAACTACCCAATAAAGTGATCAGAAATTGGTAATTTGGCCAATTTCACACAAAGTTCAAAATATTCTAATTTCAAAATAGGGTTCAGATGTCGTGTGGGTTCTTGATAATGGATTTGGTAATAAACACAAACGTAGTTTGGTAGGTAACTTATATATTCGTGGAAAAAATGGGAAAGCACTCAGAGCCTTCTCGCCTGACCTGTCTACTCTCTACTATCCTGTCTTGAACTGATGCTAGTGAGCGAGGATGCTCACGGCATTCAAAGGGTGACCTATGACATTGCTAGGTCAGCAGAAAGACTAGTAATGGTCAGTTATCACGTGGAAGGCTGTGACTCACTAATGGTTGGTAAGATACAAATACTACTACTGAACTATTACTGACAGCTCGGCCATGTTACGTATGGCGTCCTGACATACAGCTAATACAAACGAGGCGACAGGCGTATGGCTCTGGGCTGATTCTATACTAACTTCATATGATCTAAATGCGATTCTTTATACTGACCAGTACTGATTTCTCTAACCTTATACAGTGGACCCCCGAGTTTCGTAAAAACTTCACTCCTGAAGTCTGCTCAAGTGCCATTACCGAACGAATTTACTCCTTTAAGGAAAAATGTCACGTAGGTTAGTCTATTTCAGACCCCCAAAAATACTTTTCCACAAGCACTTACAATATTATACTTACATAAATGTACGATTTCCGGGGTTTACAAAACTCGGGGGTCCACTGTACTTATTTCCATTGATATGTCCAACTACTCGATAAGGACCAACAAACTTTTGGTCGAGCTTAGGCATTGCAGACATTTTGTTAAAGTTAGTCATCATAACTCTCGAACCTACTTTAATTTTGGTCGTGTATTAGTTACTCTTGTAAATTCTGCTGTTGATTTATGAAGTGTTTCACGGATTCTTCTGAAAACACTTTGAGCTTGGCTAGTATGAGTTGCTATGAAATCATCAGGATTGTAACTTGATTTCGGATTAGAATATAACAAGTCATAAGGCAGACGCTTATCGACACCGTACAACGCATAATGTGGTGTCACCTATTGAAGCATAATAAGCATAATTTATTGCACACCTGAACATCAGGTATAACTTCATCCCAGGTTGCACTGTTGGGATTGATAGTGGCTCTCAAGACCAAGTACTTTCTTATTAGTTCTTTCCACTAAACCATTACAGGCAGGATGGTAAGGAACAATGGTTGATTTAGAGATCTTGTACAAAGTACACAAATTTTCAAGAATCTCATTACAGAATTCACCTCCATTATCTGTTGCTAGGGACTTAGGAGTTCTCACTGAGGGAATTAACAGGCTCAGTGGAGTGGATGTACTCTCCCCATTTGAAATAGTTAACACTATGACAAGAAATATTAGCAAGGGAGAAACGGATCGTACATTCAATAATTACTCGGCATACCACTCCTAACTTTGTAAGAATCACTGTCAACTAAGATAATATCACCATCTGGAACACGAGGGACAACAACAGACACTCTAGTGAGTACATTAGCCACAGAAACGTCTTTCTCCAATGGCTTGTGACATCAGCAAGAGATGGCATAATTCATTGCTAGTAGTCTTTCTTCAACAAGGCATCCCCTGGAGAGGAACTACCACTTGAACAAGTGCCATTGCAGGGATAGTTGTCTCAGTACCCAGGGTTGTCTGAGGTTCCTCTGAAAATTGAGGTAACTGTACACTATCCTGCGTGCAAATTGTAGGGACTGGATTCCAGACAGGAGTGACAGTTTTACTAGTGCCTGACCGCTCGGTTACGTTAATAAATAATTCACAGATCTATAAGAACTTAATCTGAACTTCACATTCCACAGCACTGTGACAACTCTTGGATACAAGCTGTGAGAACAAGCATATTGCTCAAGAGCTAGATACTGTCTGTCAGTCGGTAAGGGAATATTAGGAATGTTCACAGGGACAGCATTAGCCTGAGGGGCCTGATTGACGTCATTTACTACAGTACCACTCGAAGGTATGTGAGACATAATTGCAAATTTGCACAAAAATAATGAAGGCAAGAACAATGAATAATAAAAGATATAATACAAGTAGTTAAAATTGAAATGAAAAATATTTAACTAGTTTTGCATAAGTAATTAAAATGTTTAATTAACCCTTTGACTGTTTCGGTCGTATATATACGTCTTACGAGCCACTGTTTCGGACGTATCAATATGCCTAAATTCTAGCGGCTTCAAATCAAATGGGAGAAAGCTGGTAGGCCCACATATGAGAGAATGGGTCTGTGTGGTCAGTGTGCGCAGTATAAAAAAAATCCTGCAGCACGCAGTACATAACGAGAGGAAAAAAACTCCGACCATTTTTTTGGATTAAAACGCCGACTTTGAGGTGTATTTTCGTACAGTATTTATGGTTGTATTCTCTTTTTTATGGTCTCATTTGATAGAATGGACAACATACTACAGAAATATAGATGATTGTGATTAGTTTTATGATGAAAACGACCTTGAAATTGAGCTCAAAGTAGGAGTAATTATGTTCAAGAGTAAACAAATCACGCCACGCGTCCAATACACATCATTTGGCGAGTCTAATATTCTTTCACAAGTGCACTGCTTTTTACAATAATGCAATAATGATTTTTACAATAATGCAATAGTCTGCATAACGGTAAATCTTCTATTTTTTATGTGAATAAAAATGAGATTGATCAACTGGAACAATGGAATTTACCGAAAATAGGGCTCAAAGTCGGCGAAATTGCCGATGCGTATATATTGCTGAGATCACTAACTTCACGAGAGCTTAATTCCGTGAGTTTTCCATCAAATTTCAAACTTTTGGTGTCTTTACCATCGGGAAACGATTCTCTATCATTTCATAAGAAAAAATAATTTTTTTTTTTAAATTTTGCGACAACAGGAGAGCACTCAGGATTGAGGGTAGCGACAGTCAAAGGGTTAAGGCACACTACATGAGAAAGGACAACTCACTGAAATGTACTGTACACGACAAAGAAACACATTGAAAATGCAAGAAAATGGAGATTTTACTGTAATTTGAGTTAATAGCAAAAGTGAGCTGTCTTTACTCTTAATTCAATAAAGAAATTTACTAATAAAATTGTAAATCAATGCAAAAAGTATAAAATAGAATCACTAAATTGTATGTAATTGAAAAATACAGTGGAACCTCTACTAACGAGCGCATCCACTTGCGAGTTTTTCCAGATACGAGCAGTTGATCAGTCGATTTTTTGCTTCCATAGGCGAGTGAAATTTCCAGATGCGAGCAGGCCTCAAGGGAGGTTCCTTGACGCTGGTGGGGGGCTCTTGCTCTTGATCTAGGGAATTGGATCTCATTTGTTTGTTGGACTATCTTATTGAAACTTAGGCAATGTATGATAGAAAGATGTTTCTTAATGTACACCAAAATTGAAAGAAATCTGACTGTAAATAATGGAGTTCACTTCTCAGCTTTAGCCGGCCCTTAGCGGTATATTTTCGTATGGTTTTTATGGTTGTATTCTCGTTTTTTTGGCCTCAGTTGATAGAATGGAAGATATATTACAGAAATACATATGATTTTGATTGCATTCACAACGAAAAGTACCTTGAAATTGAACTCAAAGTAGCTGAAATGTTTGATTTTTGCCGATGTTCAAGAGTAAACAAATGACGTCACTTTCCAATAATAATAATAATGATAATATGTATAATATAATAATTATATACATAATAATATATATAATATATAAATTATTATAAGAATATGTACGTACTAATAAATAATACGTAATTATAATAATAATAATAACACCATAAGTGAGTTTCAGATCGCCACCACAAGATGGCAGTGTGTATCAAAACATCGACACTCAGGGAGGAAGGGAAATTCTCGTGTTTTCATTACATTTCATGCAGTTATTTTGCAAAATTTCTTCTTTTTAACCATGGGTCTTAACCCTTTGACTGTTTCGGTCGTATATATACGTCTTACGAGCCACTGTTTCGGACGTATCTATACGCCTAAATTCTAGCGGCCTCAAATCAAGTGGGAGAAAGCTTGTAGGCCCACATGTGAGAGAATGGGTATGTGTGGTCAGTGTGCGCAGTATTGGGCCCCTACTAAAACGAGATGGGTCCTACACAGATGACAGCAAGGAAATGAGTGAGTTACTAAAGTCCCAGTATGACTCAGTTTTTAGCTAGCCGCTAACCAGACTGAAAGTTGAAGACCTAAATGAATTTTATGAGTGCCACAGAACCTGGTAAACGCAAGCCTATCTGACATTACCCTGACGCCACATGACTTCGAAAAGGCGATAAATGACATGCTCATGCACTCCGCTCCAGGCCCTGACTCGTGGAACTCAGAGTTCATCAAGAACTGCAAGAAGCCCCTTTCACATGCTTTTAACATCCTATGGAGAGGGAGCATGGACACTGGGGTCGTCCCGCAGTTACTAAAAACAACAGACATAGCCCCACTCCACAAAGGCGGCAGTAAAGCAATAGAAAAGAACTACAGACCAATAGCGCTAACGTCCCATATCATAAAAATCTTTGAAAGGGTTCTAAGAAGCAAGATCGCCACTCATCTAGATAACCATCAATTACACAACCCAGGGCAGCATGGGTTTAGAGCAAGTCGCTCCTGTCTGTCCCAACTACTGGACCACTATGACAAGGTCCTGGATGCTCTAGAAGACAAACAATGCAGATGTTATATACACAAACTTTGCAAAAGCCTTTGATAAGTGTGACCATGGTGTAATAGCACACAAAATGCATGATAAAGGAATAACAGGAAAAGTTGGTAGATGGATCTATAATTTCCTAACGAGTAGAACACAGAGTAGTAGTCAACAGAGTAAAGTCTGAGGCGGCTACGGTGAAAAGCTCTGTTCCACAAGGCACAGTACTCGCTCCCATCCTGTTCCCCATCCTTATATTAGACATAGACAGGGATATCAGCCACAGTGCCGTGTCTTCCTTTGCAGATGACACCCAAATCTGCATGACAGTGTCCACCATTGAAGACACTGCAAGACTCCAAGCAGACATCAACCAAATCTTTATATGGGCTGCAGAAAACAATATGAAGTTCAATGATGAGAAATTTCAATTACTCTGATATGGAAAACATGAGGAAATTAAAATCTCATCAGAGTATAAAACAAATTCCAACCACACAATAGAGCGAAAAACTAATGTCAAAGACCTGGGAGTGATCATGACAGAGAATCTCACCTTCAAGGACCATAACACTGTAGCAATCGCATCTGCCAGAAAAATGACAGGATGGATAATGAGAACCTTCAAAACCAGGGATGCCAAGCCCATGTTGACACTTTTCAGGTCGCTTGTTCTATCTAGGCTGGAATATTGCTGCACACTAACTGCACCTTTCAAGGCAGGTGAAATTGCTGAACTAGAAAATGTACAGAGAACCTTCACGGCATGCATAACTACAATAAACCACCTCTATTACTGGGAACGCTTGAAGTTCCTAAACCTGTACTCCCTGGAACGCAGGCAGGAGAGATACATTATTATATACACTTGGAAAATCCTAGAGGGATTAGTACCAAACTTGCACACGAGAGTCACTCCCTACGAAAGCAAAAGACTCGGCAGACGATGTAACATCCCCCCAATGAAAAGCAGGGGTGCCACTAGCACGTTGAGAGACAACACAATAAGTGTCAGGGGCCCAAGACTGTTCAACTGCCTCCCAGCATACATAAGGGGGATTACCAATAGACCCCTGGCTGTCTTCAAGCAGGCACTGGACAGGCACCTAAAGTCGGTGCCTGACCAGCCAGGCTGTGGTTCGTACGTTGGACTGCGTGCGGCCAGCAGTAACAGCCTGGTTGATCAGGCTCTGATCCAACATGAGGCCTGGTCACAGACCGGACTGCAGGGGCATTGACCCCTGGAACTCTCTCCAGGTAAACTTCAGGTAACACCGATTTTCACCAACTCCGACGCTCACGAACACCGGGGGTTGACTTTATATTCCGTCGTGAAACCATGATAATCATATCTATTTCTGTAACATATCTTCCATTCTATCAAATGAGAACACCGGGGGTTGACTGTACATTCTGTTGTGAAACCATGATAATTATATCTATTTCTGTAACATATCTTCCATTCTATCAAATGAGACCAAAAAAACGAGAATACAACCATAAAAACCATACAAAAATACACCGCAAAGTCGCTATTTTATACCAAAAACACTGTCGCAGTTTTTTTCTCATTATGTTCAGCAGGATTTTTTTTTTATATAGTGCACACTTACCACACAGACCTATTCTCTCATATGTAGGCCCAAATTTACCGGTCAGAGCTTACCTAAGTGAGCTGAGCTCATGACGACCAACAGTGACTTCAAAGCCACCTTATCTTTTATGGACAATGTACGTTGTATGTGCTTTACACAATGAGAAGCATTTCTTTTATTCATTGGCTAGAGCTAAAAGTGAGCAGGTTATGACAATAAATAGAGAAAAAGAAATTGGAATGACTTATGCAGCAAGTAGCGGCAAGTTGGTGTAGCAACCACGGAAATTCATTAACAATATGAACAATACACTACTCATACCAGCAATTACAAAACCAACAAGACTAACTGAGACGAGTGCAACCATAATTGACTATACGTATATGGACAAACATACTAGCCCCCATTAAAGTGGGGATAATTACGGACAACACTACTGACCACTACCCAGCTTTTCTCCTAACAAACATTTGTAAGCAACCAATGGAATATAATATAAGTTCTCCTTTTGAATCCATGATGAAACTTCAACAAGTAACTTCACTGCAGAACTAAGCTCAGTTGACTGGCCTACAGAATTTTCCAATGCTGCTGGTATTGATGAATGTGTAGAGATATTTCTAAATAAAATTCAAAGACTAAATAAGAGGCATTGTCCCATAAAAACTAAACAGATCACCTTTAACCCTTTGACTGTTTCGGCCGTGTATATACATCTTACGAGCCAGTGTTTCGGACGTATATTTACAAAAAAATTCTAGCGGCTTCAAATCAAACGGGAGAAAGCTGGTAGGCATGTGAGAGAATGGGTCTGTGTGGTCAGTGTGCGCTGTATAAAAAAAAATCCTGCAGCACACAGTACATAATGAGAAAAAAAAACTCTGACCGTGTTTTTGGATTAAAACGCCGACTTTGAGGTGTATTTTCGTATAGTATTTATGGTTGTATTCTCGTTTTCATGGTCTCATTTGATAGAATGGAAAACATATTACAGAAATAGAGACGATTTTGATTAGTTTCATGAAGGAAACGACCTTGAAATTGAGCTCAAAGTAGCGGAAATGTTCGATTTTTGTCAATGTTCAAGAGTAAACAAATCATGCCACGTGTCCAATACACATCAACTGGTGAGTCTAATATTCTTTCACAAATGCACTGATATTATTTATACAATTTTTACAATAATGCAGTAGTCTGCATAACAGTAAATCTTCTATTTTTTTGTGTGAATAAAAAATCAAAATAGAGGGGCCTGGAGACGTGACTTATGAACAGAGAAAATTTTATTTTAGTGCCAGGAATGTCTGCATTGTTTATTCTGGACCCTATTTTGAAAATGGCATCGTTTGAAATTTGTGTGAAATTTGCCAAATTGCCATTTTCTGACCACTATTTTGGGTAGTTGAAATTGGTAAATAGGCGGTTTCTTGTACTCAATCAATAGAAGAAATGGAGTTCTAGCGAAATAGCTAGGAATCCATCTTGACAGTGGCCTCAAATTTCAGACACATATACAACAAATTTCCAAGAAAGACTCAAAGACCGTGGGAATACTATCCAAGATACGGTACTATGTTCCACAACCAGCTCTCCTTACCCTATATCACTCACTCATTTACCCCTACCTCACCTATGGAATCTGTGCATGGGGCTCTACATCAATAACTCATCTCAGACCACTAATAACACAACAAAAGGCAGCAGTTAGAATAACAAATTCACACTCCAGACAACATACTCCACCAATATTCAAAAACCTAAACTTACTCACCATACAAGACATCCATACTTTTTACTGTGCCTATTACATACATAGAACACTCAATGCAAATATAAACCCACCACTCAAACTTCTCCTTACCAATTTTAACAGGACACATGACCATAACACTAGACACAGATCACTCCTCGATGTTCCCCATGTCCATCTTACACTATGTAAAAACTCAATGCATATAAAAGGGACGAAAATTTGGAATTCATTACCTGTCATTGCCAAAGAAACCCTGCCTGTACCCCAATTCAAAACGATGCTAAAAAACCACCTTCTCACCCAAAGCTAAATGCCCAATATCAAACATTCCCAACAAAGTAGAATAATCACTTAATGTAAAAACCTGACTTAATCACTTAAATGTAAAAACCTGTTATGAATAATACATACTAAGCTAACTATTTCCATAACATTTACATTATAATGACCACGTAAACTGTAACTGCAATGCAACTAATTGTTTTAAATTGTTATCTCACTCAATTAGTTGCATTGCTACAATTAATTGATATGTTTAACTTATATTAAGTAGACCTAAGAATTAAGTAGACCTAAGAATGCCCGCAATGCACAGCATATTAGGGGCTTTTGGCATGTACATCTCATTAATAACTACGTATATTTCTTGTCTACCATGTATCATTGTACCATGTCTCAATAAAGTATTATTATTATAAACTCCTGGGGTGATGTTCACTCAAGCGTAAACAATGCTAGACTGCGTGACAATGTGCATGGGAGGTGCGTGGGTGGTGGCCTACGGCCTTTGTATGTGCGCGGCACTGGTGGACAGGTTCTGGACTGAGCACAAAAACGGAGGGAATCACACGAAAACAGAGGTCAATTTTCCACGAAAAAACTACACGAAAACTGAAATACACGAAAACAGAGATACACGAAAACGGAGGGATGACTGTACATACACAGAAAACAATGAGACATGAAGAATAAAACAATAATAACGTAACACTTACCTTTATTGAAGATTCTTCTTAGTGTATGGAAGACGAGAGGAGGGGAGAGGATGTAGAAATTACTGTTTGGAACAGGAATCATTCCCCTCATACCTTACCTTTGAAGAGTTTCGAGAGTTTCTCTTCTCTCTGAGCTCGGCCATGGGCCAGACTCATCTGGTGCTTGCCTGGTCAATCAGGCTGTTGCTGCTGGAGGCCTGCTGCCCCACATATCCATCACAGCCTGGTTGATCTGGCAGCTGGTAAAGATACTTGTCCAGTTTCCTCTTGAAGGCTTCTACACTTGTTCCAGTCGTGTTTTGGATATCTTCTGGTAAGATATTGAATAGTCTGGGACCCTGGATGTTGATACAGTGCTCCCTTATTGTCCCCACTGCACCCCTGCTCCTCACTGGGTTTATTTTAAACTTTCTCACATATCTCTCACTCCAGTATGTTGTTATGGCAGTGTGCAGATTTGGGACCAGGCCCTTGAGTACTTTCCAGGTATATATTATCATGTATCTCTCTCTCTCCTCCGTTCCAATGAGTACATGTTCAAGACTTGAAGGCGTTCCCAATAATTTAGATGTTTCACTTGCTCAATGTGAGCCGTAAACGATCTCTGTATTTGTTCCAGCTCTGATATTTCTCCGGCTTTGAACGGAGCTGTCAGCACTGAGCAATATTCTAAGTGAGGGAGCACTAGTGATTTGAAGAGTGTCACCATCGGCATTATTTCTCTTGTTTTGAAAGTTCTCAATACCCACCCCGTCATCTTCTTGGCTGTTGTGATCTTTGTCTTGTTATGGTCTTTAAAAGAAAGATCAGCAGACATAATTATTCCCAAGTCCTTTACGTGTTCCTTTCGTTCTAGTATGTGGTGACCCTCTTGCGTTTTGTATATAGTGTTCCTTTTGAGTTCTTCATTTTTTCCATATCTAAGCAGCTGAAACTTATCACAGCTAAGAGACTCAACAATCCCTGGCTAACACCCAGCATCCTTAAATCCATTAACAAAAGACACCAATATGAAAAACAATACAGAAGGGGTCTAATAACCAGAGAACAATCCAAACGCTACTCATCAATCCTTACCAGCCTGATAAGAAGGTCAAAAAAATTGTATTATGAGAACAGAATACATAACATAAAAGGTGATATGAAAAAGACCTGGAAAACCCTATCTGCAATTCTAGGAAATAAAAAGATATCCAAGAACAATACCATCAAATTATCAAAAACAGATGAACCCCTACTCTCACTGAGACAGCACACAGACTTAATGTTTTCTTCTCCACCATAGGAAAGAATCTAGCGAGTAAATCCCAAGCTCAAACACATGTCCAACGGACCACCTCGCCAACACCTACCCTAATACACTATTCCTAGCTCCTACCAACCCAATAGAAGTCTCGCTCATAATCAACACCCTTAAAAACAAGGCAGGAGACATAAACAGCTTACCACCGTTTATGTACAAAAAGCTTCACAGGTACTATCACCAATTATTCCAACACTTCAATAAATCCATTGAAACCTCCACATTCCCATCAATTCTCAAAATAGCAAGGGTCACCCCGATCCACAAAGGAGGTGATCAAACAGACTTGAATAATTATAGACCAATATCTAATCTACCACTGCTCTCTAAAATCTTTGAAAAATTAATTCATAGACAGATCTCTTCCTACCTCGTCTCACACAACGTACTCAACCCCTGTCAGTTTGGATTCAGGACCAACAAAAGCACAAATGATGCCATTATACACATGCTAGAGTTAATATACACCACACTTGAGAAGAAAGAAGTCCCACTGGGAATCTTCATTGATTTACGCAAAGCTTTTGATACAGTCGACCATGATTTACTGCTCACAAAATTAGCACACTATGGTATAAGAGGGCACTCACTCAACTACCTAAAGTCATACCTCAGTAACAGAAGCCAATACGTGTACACAAATGGAGCTAACTCTTCCACACAACAAATTACAGTCGGAGTCCCTCAAGGAAGTGTGCTGGGTCCACTCCTATTCCTCATTTTTATCAATGACCTACCGAATGCATCACAACTACTCAAACCCATATTATTTGCAGATGACACAACATATGTCTTCTCTCACCCAAATCCAGTCATACTGGCCAATACTGTTAATGCTGAATTACAGTAAATATCAACATGGATGACGACTAATAAACTTACTCTAAATACTGACCAGACCTACTTCATACAGTTTAGAAACAGAGCCACAAATGTTCCACTTAACATAACGCTCAATGGTTCACCCATCACAAGACTCAGAGGGAAAATTCCTAGGAATCCACATTGACAGTAGCCTTAAATTCCAAACACACACACACACACACAACAAATTTCCAAGAAAATCTCAAAGGCAGTAGGCATATTATCAAAGATACGCTACTGTGCCTCAATCAGCTCTCCTTGCACTATATCACTCACTCATCTACCCATATCTCACCTATGGAATCTGTGCATGGGGTTCAACATTAAATCACCTTAGACCACTCATAACCCAGCAAAAGGCTGCAGTCAGAATGATAACAAATTCCCACTCTAGACAGCACACTCCACCAATATTCAAAAGCCTAAAACTACTCACCATAAAGAACATTCACACTTATTCTTGTGCCTACTACATACATAGAACTTTACATTCTAATATAAACCCTCTGCTCAAAATTATCCTCACCAACCTTAACCCTTTGGGGGTCGGTGCCGTACTAGTACGTTTAACGAGCAGGGGTTGGTGCCGTACTAGTACGCGTAAATTCTAGTGGCCTCAAATTAAGTGGGAAACGGCTGATAGCCCTACATATGAAAGAATGGGTCTATGTGGTCAGTGTGTGCAGTATAAAAAAAATCCTGCACCACACACTGCATAATGAGAGAAAAAAAACTGACCGTTTTTTTCATTTAAAACCGACTTTGCAGTCTATTTTCGTATGGTATTTATTGATGTATTCTCGTTTTCTTGGTCTCATTTGATAGAATGGAAGATATATTACAGAAATAGAGATGATTTTGATAGGTTTGACAATGACAAGTACAGTGGTACCCCGACTTACGATATTTTTTCATTCCAGAATGCTGTTCAAGTGCCATTACCAAACGAATTTATCTCCATAAGAAATGATGTAAAATAGACTAGTCCTTTTAGACCCCCAAAATTACACTTGCAAAAACATTTAAAAAAATAAACTTACATAAAAGGGTGTGTTTGGGGACCATCGTAAGTCGGGGTACCACTGTACCTTGAAATTGAGCTCAGATTAGCGAAAATGTTCAATTTTTGACGATGTTCAAGAGTAAACAAATCACACCATGCGTCCAATATACATCAACTGGTGAGTCTAATATTCATGCACAAGTGCTCTGATATTATTTATACCATTTATACAATGATGCAGTTGTATACATAACAGTAAATCTTCTATTTTTTGTGAGAAAAAAATTCAAAATGAAAAGCAAAATGTAAGAGGGGCCTGGAGACGTGACTAATGAACAGAGAAGATGTTATTTTAGTGCCAGGAATGTCTGCCTTGTTTATTCTGGACCCTATTTTGAAATTGGCATCGTTTGAAATTTGTGTGAAATTGGCCAAATTGCCATTTTCTGACCGCTATTTTGGGTAGTTGAAATTAGTAAATAGGCGGTTTCTTGTACTCATTCGATAGAAGAAATGGAGTTCTAGCGAAATAGCTATAATTTTAGTAGACTGAAACATTGGAATTTGCCGAAAATGGGGCTCAAAGTGGGCAAAATCGCCGATTCGTAAATGTCATCAATACCGCTAACTTCGCGAAAACATCATTCCGTTAGCTTTCGATCAAATTTCATAATTTTTGTGGCGTTATGATCGGAAAAAGATTCTCTATCATTCCATAAGATTTTTTTTTTTTTTTCCAAAAAAATTTCTACCCCAGGAACAGGTTTCCAAAAAGGCCTGTCTACCCCCTAAGGGTTAATAGGACCCATGACCACAACACAAGACACAGATAACTTTTTGATATACCCTGTGTCCATATAAACCTATGTAAAAATTCTATGCACATAAAGGGCCCCAGAATCTGGAATTCATTACCAGTAAATACTAAAATAACCTTGTCTGAAAATCAATTTAAGACTCTAATCAAAAACCACCTACTCACCCTAAACTAAATACTCGTACTGTAAATTGCTTTCAAAAATGCTCACTGTTATTTTCCTTAAGATAATTTCAATTTTTACTATTATATTACCATCCTACTAAACACTTGTTACAATGTAATATCATCATACACTGTATTGTAATTTGAACAATGTATTATCATATTATAATTTGAACGATCTAATAAAACAAATTCACTCAATTTCTCTTATATTATGTTCATAGTCTATAAGCCATTAGATTAAGCTGCCCCTAATGCCATGGCATATCAGTGGTTCTCCTTGCACTTCAATTTATGATTGTAATAACAAAACCTATGTAAACTAGCAATGAAATAAATATTTGTATTTGAAGATAGGACATTTGCTAGTTAAGGTAATGCTGGGGCATTTTGGGCAGACTAATCCTAATACTTAGAGTATTTGACCCTTTGAGGGTCCGTCCCATAGATCTATGGCTTTGAAGCCTGGGTCCAAACTGTAGATCTACGCCATGAGCTCAGCTCACTCAAATAACCTGTGAGCAGTAAATTTGGGCCTAGATATGAGAGAATACATACATGTGGTAAGTGTGTACCACATAAAACAAATCCTGCAGCATGCAGTGCATAATGAGAGAAAAAACTGTGTCCATAATTTTGGATTAAAACAGTGACTTTGCAGTGTTTTTTCGTATGTTTTTTACAGTTGTATTCACGATTTCTTGGTCTCATTTGATAGAATGGAATATAGTGGACTCCCGGTTCTCGTCGGTAATCCGTCCCAGAGGGCCCGTCGACCACCGGTTTGGTCGAACTCCGATTCTGTTTTCCCCATAAGAAATAATGGAAATAAAATTAATCCATTCCAGACATCCAAAAGTATTAAAATAAAATATTTTTTAGAACTTTTTGACCTTAAATTATACACATTTTTATGAAAAATTAAGAAATAATAGTACAATAACATGTCACTTACATTTATTGAATAGTTGATGTGTGCAACACGGGAGGAAGGGAGAAGATGGAGTAGTATGCTAGTGTTTGGAAGAGGACTCCCCTTCCATTAACACTGCAGGTGGCAAGTTCTTTGGGGTTACTGGCCTTTTTCTTTGAATCTACACTCCCTGCATGAATGCTACACTCACTGCATCCCTGCTTCACTCCCTGCATCCCTGCTTCACTCCCTGCTTCACTCCCTGCATGAATGCTACACTACCTGCATGAATACTACACTCCCTGCATCCCTGCTTCACTCCCTGCATCCCTGCTTCACTCCCTGCATACCTGCTTCACTCCCTGCGTGAATGCTACTCTCCCTGCATCCCTGCTTCACTACCTGCATGAATGCTACACTCCCTGCATGAATACTACACTCTCTGCATCCCTGCTTCACTCCCTGCATCCCTGCTTCACTCCCTGCATGAATGCTACACTCCATGCATGAATACTACACTCCCTGCATCCCTGCTTCACTCCCTGCATCCCTGCTTCACTCCCTGCATGAATGCTACACTACCTGCATCCCTGCTTCACTCCCTGCATGAATGCTACACTCCCTGCATGAATACTACACTCCCTGCATGAATACTACACTCCCTGCATGAATACTACACTCCCTGCATGAATACTACACTCCCTGCATCCCTGCTTCACTCCCTGCATGAATGCTACACTCCCTGCATGAATACTACACTCCCTGCATCCCTGCTTCACTCCCTGCATGAATGCTACACTCCCTGCATCCCTGCTACACTCCCTGCATCCTTGCTACACTCCCTGCATCCTTGCTACACTCCCTGCATCCTTGCTACACTCCCTGCATGCCTGCTACACTCCCTGCATCCTTGCTACACTCCCTGCATCCTTGCTACACTCCCTGCATTCTTGCTACACTCCCTGCATCCCTGCTACACTCCCTGCATTCTTGCTACACTCCCTGCATCCCTGCTACACTCCTTGCATCCCTGCTACACTCCCTGCATGCCTGCTATACTCCCTGCATCCTTGCTACACTCCCTGCATCCTTGCTACACTCCCTGCATCCCTGCTACACTCCCTGCATCCTTGCTACACTCCCTGCATTCTTGCTACACTCCCTGCATCCCTGCTACACTCCCTGCATTCTTGCTACACTCCCTGCATCCCTGCTACACTCCCTGCATCCCTGCTACACTCCCTGCATGCCTGCTACACTCCCTGCATCCTTGCTACACTCCCTGCATCCTTGCTACACTCCCTGCATCCCTGCTACACTCCCTGCATCCTTGCTACACTCCCTGCATCCTTGCTACACTCCCTGCATCCTTGCTACACTCCCTGCATCCTTGCTACACTCCCTGCATCCTTGCTACACTCCCTGCATCCCTGCTACACTCCCTGCATCCTTGCTACACTCACTGCATGCCTGCTACACTCCCTGCATGCCTGCTACACTCCCTGCATCTTTGCTACACTCCCTGCATCCTTGCTACACTCCCTGCATGCCTGCTACACTCCCTGCATAAATGCTACACTCCCTGCATGAATGCTTCACTCCCTGCACATTCTTTACCACAGGCTTGGCACTAGGAGCTTTCTTGGGGCCCATGGTGGCTTATTTAGCAGTTGCAAGCACTAAAAACACTGGAATAATGACAATATACAATGGTACCTTGGTTAACGATATTTTTTCGTTCCAGAATGCTGTTCAAGTGCCATTACCAAACGAATTTATTCCCATAAGGAATAATGTAAAATAGACTAGTCCTTTTAGACCCCCAAAAATACACTTACAAAAGCATTTAAAAAATAATCTTACAATAAAGGGCGAGTTTGGGGACCATCGTTAACAGAGGTACCACTGTATATGGTATGAATGCGTGAGTGGTGCATGGGTAGTGGTCGCTCACTTGTAAACAATAACACACTGAGTGCCTGGGCGCCCAGCTGGGCCACGGCCCCACACGTACGCGTCCGGGACGGATAGCCAACTCACCCAACTCCGAGTGGCCGCCTAATACCGAGCCAAAAATATTGTAAAAAAAAACCGTTGAACACCAATTTGGCCGAGCTCCGATGCCGTCGAGCACCGGGGGTTCACTGTACATATTACAGAAATAGAGATGATTTTGATTGGTTTTAGTACTGAATTTGGCTTGAAACCGAGCTCAAAGTAGCAGAAATGTTCAATTTTTGCCGATGTTAGAGAGGAAGCAAATGACGTCACGAGTCTAATACGCGTAAGCTGGTGGGTCTAATATACGTTCACGAATGTGCTGATATTATTTATACAATTATTACAACATTGCATAACAATAAATCTTCTTTTTTTTGGTGTGAATAAAAATTTATTGTGAATAAAAAATCAAAATGTAATTCATTTGTAAAGCCTGAAAACGTAACTAATGAACAGAGGAAATGTTAGTTTAGTGCCAGGACTGCCTGCATTGTTTTTTCTGGACCCTATTTTGAAACTGGAATATTTTGAACTTTGTGTGAAATTGGCCAAATTTCCAATTTCCAATCACTTTATTTCGTAGTTGAAACCATTGACTGGGCAATTTCTTGTGCTCAATCGATAAAATATAAGTAATACTAGCGAAATAGCTAAGAATTTGGTTGACTGGAATAATGTAATTGGCCTAAAATGGGAGTCAAAGCCGGCAAAATTGTCAATGCGTAAATATTGCTAACGCATCAAAATTCGCGAAAGCGTAATTTTGTAAATTTCCCATCAAATTTCGTACTTTTTGTTGTATTGCCTTCAGGAAAAGATTCTGTACCATTTCCTAAGAAAAAATAATTTTTTTTTTAAAATTCTTTGACCCTGGCTGTTACTCCTGAGATTTAGCCTCTGGACCCTCAAAGGGTTAAAACTAGACAGGTTAAAGAGTGGTAAATTTTAATTATTCATTATTTTACCTTATTACTACAGTGAGGTAGCCAAAGAGTTTTATAATTACTAATAAGATTTATAATAGTGATTTAGCTCATAATAAATAACAGTATTACAAATAGTACAATTTAATATGATACAACAGTACAATTTTCAGTATGAATGTTTTAATTAAGTGGTTATAAATTTTTTGAGTCATTTCAAACTGGTCAAATGCTATAGCATAGTGTTGGTATGGTTGATTTTGGGAGATGTGATGATTTTTAAGTATAACCCTAAACTGATTTGAAGATGGGGGACCTTTTGCTGGTTAGGGCAATGAATTTCAGATCTTAGGGTGCCTTTATGTGCATTGCATTTTTACATAGTGTGAGATGGACATGAGGGATGTCAAGGAGAGTTTTGTGCCTTGTGTTGTGCCTGTGTTCTGTTGTAGCTATCAAGGAGAAGTTTGAGAGGAGGGTTTATATTGGAGTTTAATGTTCTGTATATATACGGTATGGCCCTGCTTAATGGCGTTCCACTAATACGGACATTTCAAATTATGACCAAAACTCGTTATACAGGTCCCCCACCTGACATTCTAATATGGTCGCCGCACGCCATCTGGTTTGTTTACATTCCCTGTGAGCACATCTCTCCATTATGTCTGGAAACTTTCCAAAATTTCATACAGCCTCTCCTCACTTAACAATGGAGTTCCGTTCCTAAGACCAACGTTAAACGAATTCGTCACTGAGTGAGGGGCATACTATAATGGTAGTGGGTTTGTGTCAACCATCTTTGAAAATGTTTTACTGTCACCTTTGCACCATTTATAACATTTCTGGTATATTTTTAAATGTTTATACAGCAGTGTACTGTATATTGTAATAAACAGAATAGAGGAAATCAGCTCTAATACACATTATTTAGGTATGGGATACTGGTCAGAGAGCCTGTCGTAAGCCCAAGTCGTCGGTAAATGAGTACACCTACCATCCGACTTACGACCTGTTTGACATACGACCACTCGTACTTATGACCATACATCTGCCCTATCAGCAGCATCATACTGTATTAATTGTACTGTACTGTATAGTATATGTACCTGGACAGTAAATTTCACCATGGCCCCTAAGAGGAAGTCTGAATTTTACACTGGAGCTTGTGGCAAGAAGGCAAGAAAGGCTCGTACTCTCGACCAGAAGATGAAAGTAATTAAACAGTATAAGGATGGAAAAAATGTCTACAACATTTCTCGCAATCTTCAGCTCTCCCATTCCACTGTGTTGACAATACTTAAAAATAAAGAGCGCATCAAAGAAGCAGTGAAATCTTTGGCCCCTATAAAGTCAACAATTATCACAAAGAAACGTGAAAGCCCAATTGCCGAGATGAAAAAAATGCTCAGTGTTTGGTTAGAAGATTATAGGCAAAAAAAAGTGAATGTGATGCTTTCTGAAGTGCAAAGAAAAGCGAAAAGTTTGTATAACATGTTTAAACAACATGCTGGTGAAGGGTATAATCAAGAATTTATTGCAAGTGATGGGTGGTTTAGGTTTGACATTATGCCCTACCCAGTATGTCTGTAATGTGACATTGTACAGAGATAGAGGCTGATCTATGTACTATTTTACGAAGGTAGTTCTTGATCTGTGTAACATTGTACAGAGTGAGATAAATTAGACACATGTGCAACACTTGGGTATCTTTATCCTCAATAATGATACCCATGTGCAACACGGGTATCATTCTAAGGTTTGACTTGCGTCCATTTTGACTTACGACTGGTTGGTCGGAACCAAGCTTGGTTGTAAGTCGGATGGTACATGTACATCGGTAAGTGAGGAGAGGCTGTACTCTTGATAATTATACATATGTACTTATGTGTACCTGTACCTAAGGATTAAGGATTTTATTTCTTTGTGTAGTTTACAATGTGTAATTACAATTTTGATTTGCTACCTTTGCTAAGTACAAAGGAAGCCACTATCATGCCGGGGTATTTTGGGCAGACTAAACCTAATGCTTGACAGACTACTTAATACTAGGCATATGCAGTAGGGGCCTACTTATACGGCAGGTTAGGTTCCAGGCTACTGCCTTAAAGGAGACATTGCCAGAAAGCAGAATGCTATTTTTTTCCACTTATAAATGCATACAGTGGACCCTCGCTATTCGAACACTCCAAAACTCACCTTCATTCCAGAATGTTGTTCAAGTGCTGTTACCAAACGAATTTATTCCCATAAGGAATGATGTAATGAGATTAGTCCATTTCAGACCCCCAAAAATACACTTGTAAAAGCACTTACAAAAATATACTTACATAAAAGGGCGAGTTTTGGAGTGTTTGAATGGCGAGGGTCCACTGTATATACAGTAGGCCCCGCTTTTCGGCGTTTCGCCTTACGGCGTTCCATTCATATGGCGAGTTCAAATTATGACCAAAACTTTTTATACGGAGAGCGGTCTTTCAAATACGGCGCATGCCACCCGGTTTGTTTACATGTTAAGTGAGCACATCTCTCTATTATGTAATAATCACTCTTGGGCACATTAAATGTTATATTTTACATTAATATAGACATTTTCATTAATCCATCTATGATATTTTCTTCAAAATTATATAAGAAACACGTTACAAAGCATATAAACACGCTGTTTATATGCTATGTGGTTGCCGGGCTGAGGGAAAACATTACGTCACTCCCCTTAATACATAACGCTTTTGTGTACAATTCTCGGCATGAATTATTCATTACTTCTCCCTTTATGATGGCATCTAAAGGTAGTTGATAGAAACGATTAAACTCGGTGAACATGTAGGACTTGTGGTAGCCAGGCTACTTGTAGGACTTGTGGTAGCCAGGCTACTTGTAGGACTTGTGGTAGCCAGGCTACTTGTAGGACTTGTGGTAGCCAGGCTACTTGTAGGACTTGTGGTAGCCAGGCTACTTGTAGGACTTGTGGTAGCCAGGCTACTTGTAGGACTTGTGGTAGCCAGGCTACTTGTAGGACGAAAACCAGACGCGTTCACCTGGTTTGTTTACATTACGTGTGGGTGGGGAGGGGAGGGGAGAGCTGTCCTGGCTGGCTATCCACACTTCCCAAACCTGACTTCCATACCTCCCACACGACTTTCTACAAATAAATACTTTTCACCTCTCACCCTACATTAAGACCATTAAGACTACAAATATTTTAAGGTAAGTAATGAGTGTATTGTATATGCATTGTATCACTCAAGGGCGCTTTAAGCATCATAGTATAGTATGTGTGGGTGAGGTGGCCAGGTGGGCTACCACACCTGACCTCTTACAGTAAATACTACTCACCTTTTGCCCTACATTAAGACTACAAATATTTTGAGGTAAATAATGAGTGTACTGTGTGTATTTTACTTTTTAATGCCTAGTTCTATTGCTAACTTAATACTATGTTAGTCCCCCGTAAGATTTGCTTTGTAAGTGTAATTTTGGGGGTCTAAAGGACTAGTATTACACTTTTCTAAGAGATAAATTTTTGGTAATGGCACTTGTGGATAAATTGTAACCGTACATGTAATATGTTAGTGTAAATTTGTTATCTGGCATTTATATGCATTTATAAATGGAAAAAAATGGAGTTCTGCTTTTCAGCGAAGTTTGCTTTCCGGCAGTAGCCTGGAACCTAACCTTCCGTATAAGCTGGGCCCTACTGTAAATGCCATATAACAAGTTTACACTAACATATATTAAGTTAGCAATAGAACTAGGCATTAAAAACAATAAAAGTAAAATATGCACACGGTACACCCATTACTTAGCTTAAAATATTTGTAGTCTTAATGTAGGGTGAGAGGTGAGTCATATTTATTTGTAGGAAATCAGGTTTGGGAAGTATGGTAGCCAGCCAGGTCAGCCCACCCCACCCCACCCACACGTAATATACTACGACATTTAACCCTTTGACTGTTTCGGTCGTATATATAAGTCTTACAAGCCAATGTTTTTGACATGTTAATACGCCAAAATTCTAGCGGCTTCAAATCAAGCGGGAGAAAGCTGGTAGGCCCACATGTGAGAGAATGGGTCTCCATGGTCAGTGTGTGCAGTATAAAAAAAATCGGAGAGCCAGTGGTGCATTGTGGGAACGCCATTTCAGTAGACCTAGTTCAGCATGCCTAGCAGTAAGAAATATCTGACTCCCCGGCGAATCTGGGACTCTTCTCTTCCCAAGTGATAGCTCTAACACAGATGGAAGTGTCAGTGAAGATGAATTTCATGGTTTTGAGGAGATTGTGGCTGAAAGCAATGCCCAGGATACCAGAATTAAGGAAGGAATTAAGAAAGGAAGAAAGAAAGAAAGAAAGATAAAGAAAGGAAGGTGCCCCGGTGGCCTGGTGGCTAAAGCTCTCGCTTCACACACGGAGGGCCCGAGTTCGATTCCCGGCGGGGTGGAAACATTTCGACGCGTTTCCATACACCTGTTGTCCTGTTCAACTAGCAGCAAATAGGTACCTGGATGTTAGTCATCAACTGGTGTGGGTCGCATCCTCGGGGACAAGATTGAGGACCCCAATGGAAATAAGACACAGTTCTCGATGACGCACTGACTTTCTTGGGTTATCCTGGGTGGCTAACCCTCCAGGGTTAAAAATCCGAACGAACTCTTATCTTAAGGAAGGAAGAGATGCGAGGAAGTAAGGAAAGAAGGAAGGAAGGTAGGAAGGAAGGTAGGAAGGAAGGAAGGAAGGAAGGACAGCCGTCAACCTAGGATAACCCAAAAAAGTCAGTGACTTATTTCCATGTGGATGGTGGGGTGGGGAAGAAGGTATGGGACCCCATGGGTGTTGACAGGCAGTAAGGGTAGTGAGTGATAGTTTAATTTGTCATTTTGACAGCAGCCACACCCTGACTCAGCACATTTACAAGTCCACCCACAAAGAACAACCAGCTTCCAGAAGCTAATTGTAGTTCTAGGAATGTGTCCAGTGACTATATATGTATATATGTATATATTATAGAAACCAGAAGGAAGGAAAGAAGAAGGAAGGAAAGAAGAAGGAAGAAAGGAATGGAAAGAAAGAAGGAAGAAAGGAAGGAAGGAATAAAGGAAGGAAAGAAGAAGGAAGAAAGGAAGGAAAGAAGAAGAAAGGAAGGAAAGAAGGAAGAAAGGAAGGAAAGAAGAAGGAATGAAAGAAGAAGGAAGAAGGAAGGAAAGAAGAAGGAAGAAAGGAAGGAAAGAAGAAGGAAGAAAGGAAGGAAAGAAGAAGAAAGGAAGGAAAGAAGAAGACGAAGTAAGGAAGGAAGGAAAGAAAGAAAGAAGAAGTAAGGAAGGAAGGAAGAAGAAGAAGAAGGAAAGAAGAAGGAAGAAAGGAAGGAAAGAAGAAGGAAGAAAGGAAGGAAAGAAGGAAGAAAGGAAGGAAAGAAGAAGGAAGAAAGGAAGGAAAGAAGAAGGAAGAAAGGAAGGAAAGAAGAAGGAAGAAAGGAAGGAAAGAAGAAGGAAGAAAGGAAGGAAAGAAGGAGAAGAGAAGAAGGAAGGAAAGGAAGAAGAAAGGAAAGAAGAAGTAAGGAAGGAAGGAAAAAAGAAGACATAAGTAAGGAAGGAAGGAAGGAAAAAGAAGAAGTAAGGAAGAAGGGAAGATATAGGAAGGAAGGAAAAACGACTCAGAAGGAATCAGACCTAGGAGATGAGACAATACCTAACTGACAACTGCCTGCTACTACTTTGAAGAAAACTGCTCAGAAGAGGTGTTTTGTCTGTGCACATACAAAAAAACGCCCATAAAAATGCAGACACTCGTTTTATGTGTGATGAGTGTAAAACACCACTGTGCATGAAACCATGTTTCAAAGAGTTCCACAAGCCCTAGAACTTCTACGAACATGTCCAGTGACTGTACATTTGTATATAATATACATTTGTATATTATAGAACAATAGTAATAAACAATTTTTTGTATTGTTGGTTTGTGTAAACAAGTTTTGTAAACAATATAATGATAATGTTTGTGCAGCTATTGTGTTGCATACAATGAGTATATAGATGTACATTGCACCTTACTTTGGTCTCACAGGCCACATAAGTTACTTGAAAAAATAAAATATTGGAAAATACAAGAAACCTTCAAATAGGAGTAAAAAAATTTTACCGGGTGAGCGGCATTTGCCACTTTCGCCATACATGGCTCATTTTCTGCCAACTTTACACCTCTATATCTCAGTAAGTACTGATCACAATTTTTTTTTGTGGGGGGGGGGGGGCTTAAAACAATCGGCAAATTAATCTTAACATTTTGGTAAGAATTTTTTTTTTTCTAATATTTTGCGAGACACAGAGACACTTTAGGATTTGAGGTCGCGACATTCAAAGGGTTAAAGCACCCCAGAGCGATAAAATACGTATACAGTACATTCATTAACCCTTTGGGGGTCGAGAGGCCTTCTCAGGAAAGTGTTCCTGGGGTCGAAAATTTTTTGGAAAAAAAAAAATTATTTTTTTCTTATGAAATGATAGAGAATCTTTTTCCGATCATAACACCACCAAAATTATGAAATTTGATCGAAAACCAACGAAATTATGCTTTCGCGAAGTTATCGGTATCCATGACACTGACGCATCGGCGATTTCACCCACTTTGAGCCCAATTTTTGACAAATTCCAATGTTTCAGTCTCCTAAAATTATAGCTATTTCTCTAGAACTCCATTTCTTCTATCGAATGAGTAGAAGAAACTGCCTATTTATCAATTTCATCTACCCAAAATAGTAGTCAGAAAATGGCAATTTTCCAATTTCACACAAATTTCAAACGATGCCAATTTCAAAATAAGGTCCAGAGTAAACAAGGCAGACATTCCTAGCACTAAAATAACATGTTCTCTGTTCATTAGAAACGTCTCCAGGCCCCTGTTCCATTACTTTTGCTTTCCATTTTGAATTTTTATTCTCACAAAAATAGAAGATTTACTGTTATGTATACAACTGCATCATTGTAAAAATGGTATAAATAATATCAGAGCACTTGTGCATGAATATAAGACTCGCCAGTTGATGTGTATTGGACGCATGGTGTGATTTGTTTACTCTTGAAAATCGTCAAAAATCGAACATTTTTGCTACTTTGAGCTCAATTTCAAGGTACTTGTCATTGTCATACCAATCAAAATCATCTCTATTTCTGTAATATATCTTCCATTCTATCAAATGAGACCAAGAAAACGAGAATACATCAATAAATACCATACAAAAAAGATTGCAAAGTCGCTGTTTTAATCGAAAAAGACGGTCAGTTTTTTTTCTCATTATGCAGTGTGTACTGCAGGATTTTTTTTATACTGCGCACACTGACCACACAGACCCATTCTTTCATATGTATGCCTACCAGACGTTTTCTGCTTAAATTGAGGCCGCTAGAATTTGGGCGTACTAGTACGGCATCAACCCCTGCTCGTAAAACGTACTAGTACGGCACCGACCCTGAAAGGGTTAATTACCTTAAAATATTTGTAGTATTAACCCCTTAACTGTCCAAACGTAGATCTACGTTCTCTTGCTCAGCGCTCCGAATATTTTGAAAAAAAAAAATAGGACATTTTTTTACATGTAATAATCTAAAAAAAATTAGTCAGTACTTACGGAGATATAAGGCCGCAGTGTCGGCGCTTGTCGCTCACTTGACAGCAACATGAAGTGCTGCCGCTTGCAGAAGTGTTGCCAATATACCTTTTTTTCACTTTTTTTAATTAATATAATTTTTATGTTCTGATAATTACAATTTGTAGTAGTTCTTGTGATTTCATAGCCAATCTTTGTTCTGACACTAATATTAGGTACTGAAATAGTACTCAAATAGTCACAAACACAGTGACAGGTGAACATTTTCACCTACCTTAGTCACATACTATTGTCTAGAAATACTATATGTATACAGTGGACCCCCGGTTAACGGCCATAATTCATTCCAGAATGCTGTTCAAGTTCTGTTTCCGAACGAATTTATTCCCATAAGGAATAATGTAAATTAGATTAGCCCTTTTAGACCCCCAAATATACACTTACAAAAGCACTTACAAAAATACACTTACACAATGGGTCGAGTTTTGAGCAGTACGTAAACCGGGGTCCACTGTACATAGTATTTATAGATCCCAATAATGTTTTGGACATGCGGGAGTAAGACGAGTGTCACTCCACTGCTGACAGTGGAGTGATATTTGATGATCGTGCACTGCCTTGGCTTTATTTGTTTTCACTATTACACATAAACATGTCTTTCTGTCTGTCTGTCCATCTGTCTAGCTCTATGTTTATCTCTGTCTCTGCTTATCTGTCTTTCTGTCTCTGCTTGTTTCTTTCTGTCTCTGCTTGTCTCTTTCTCAGAGAGAGCTACTCGTTAACCAACAGGTATTACACACGATGTAGAGATGCAGAGTAGTCACATCTGATTCCTGAACAAGTGAAAATGCGTATTACTTGCCAGTCATGCTTATTATGCATTATATCTACAAGCACAGTATAGCACTTTGTCTGGATTTTTTGGGTTATCCTAGGTAATTTACATTATGTATAATTGTACAGTGGACCTTCGGTTTTCGCCGAAAATTATTTCCAGAATGCTGCTCAAGTGCCATTACCGAACGAATTTGCTTCCTTAAGAAATAATGTCACGTAGGTTAGTCTATTTCAGACCCCCAAAAATACACTTGCAAAAGCACTTACGAAAATACACTTACATAAAAGGGCGAGTTTGGAGATGACCGAAAACCGAGGGACCACTGTATTTATGTGTACCTGTGAGATAGAGACAGAGGCAGACAGAGATAGACAGAGGCAGGCAGAGGCAGACAGAGGCAGGCAGAGGTAGGCAGAGGCAGGCAGAGGTAGACAGAGGCAGGCAGAGGTAGACAGAGGCAGGCAGAGGTAGACAGAGGCAGGCAGAGGTAGACAGAGGCAGGCAGAGGCAGGCAGAGATACATTAGACCGTCATTTCGCACGATAGTTACGTTCTTGAAAAAGTCGTGTTAGATAATTTCGTGTTAAATAATTGAAAGAACTTATGGGAAAAATAGGGTTACGTTCCTGGGAGTCCCCAAAAAGCCAAACAAGTTTTTTTAGACCAACAGATCTTACAAAAATAAAACAACAAGGCTGCTTGTGGGAATGGTTATTTGTTTTTCCTTCCCACAAACTGTAAGTAAGTTTATTCAGGTATACACAGATACAGTTACGAAGATTATCATACATAGCAGCATATGTGTAGAGAACCTAGGATAACCCAAAAAAAGTCAGAGTGACTTAGTATTTCCATTGACTTTTTTTGGGTTATCCTAGGTTCTCTACACATATGCTGCTATGTATGATAATGTATGTAACTGTACTCACCTAATTGTGGTATCAGGGGTCGAGACTCGGCTCCTGGCCCCGTGTATCTGAATAAACTTAGTTTGCAGGAAGGAAAAACAAATTCCCTTTTCCTCAAAGCATGAGGATTCTTAGGCAGTAAATAACCATGGGCTTACGCTTGAAATCACCTGATGCATTACCAAAAAGGAGCAAGGTGAAGTGATCCTTTGCTGTCTTGAAGCCTGGTGCACTTTTCTCTTGCTGACTGATATAAGTTCCTGTTGGCATTTTCTTCCAGAAAACACTTGTCTCTTCAGCATTAAACACTTGATGTGGCTCATAGCCACCCTTAGTAGGACCCCCACTGACTCAATGGTTTAACCCACCGCGGGCGACCGCGCGCTCAAAATTTTTTTCCCTCCTGCCAAACCGTGTAATATCATCTTTACATCATGTAAGATGATAATGTGTCGCAAATCTTAAATCGTGCAATACCTGTAACGTGCAACATAATCTCATGCTAAATGACGTTCTACTGTATATACAGACAGACATAGATACAGACAGACAGTCAGATGGAGATAGAGACAGCCAATCAGCCAGCCAGCCAGCCTGCTGAACACATATTACACGTTCCAGAATTGTTTCTCTTTACTTAGGGCATAGGTTATAGGACATTTTGGCAGGATGACACTACCACTGGTACCAAAATTGAAAGGATGTTGCATAAATATTGTACATGGGTTATTATCAAGGTTTTTGATATTTCCTCGACCAATTGTGGCCACATCCAACTCAAAGCCACTTAACTCGGGGTTAACATCACTTTCCTCTTAAAAGGTGAGTGTTAATACGACATGACATCAGTGAATCTTTGGTGTTTGCCGCACTGTTTGCTCTAGCTGATGCTCCATTGAACTGGTGCTCCCACATGGTACTAAGTGGTCCCAGATTTTTTTAATACTGCGCACACTGAGTGTTAAGACCCATTCTATACTGACCAGGCATCTCAGGCCAATCGTGCCAAATTTGGAGGCAGGAAAAATATAACGTTGATCTATGTTTGGAGCGCTAGCGGTAACAACGTAGATCTACGTTTCGACAGTTAGGGGTTAATGTGGGGTGAGAGGTGAGTAAACGAGATAAAACGAATAAACGAGAGAGAGAGAATGAGTATGTTAGAGAGGAGAGACTCGGAATATGTAAACAAACATATGCGCCTGGTTTTCATTCATACACGTTTGTATTACAGTAGACCGTCATTTAGCACGAGATTATGTTACACGTTATGGGTATTGCACGATTGAAGAATTGTGGCACATTATTATCTAACACGACGTAAAAATGATATTACACGGTTCGTGAGTGGGGGGAAAAATTTGAGCGCACGGTAGCCCGCGGTGGGTTAAACCATTGAGTCAGTGGGGGTCCTACTGAGGGTGGCTATGAGCCACATCAAGTGTTTAATGCTGATGAGACAAGTGTTTTCTGGAAGAAAATGCCAACACGAACTTATATCAGTCAGCAAGAGAAAAGTGCACCAGGCTTCAAGACAGCAAAGGATCGCTTCACCTTGCTCCTTTGCGGTAATGCATCAGGTGATTTCAAGTGTAAGCCCAATCCTCGTGCTTAGAGGAAAAGGGAATTTGTTTTTCCTTCACTCAAACTGTAAGTAAGTTTATTCAGATACACGGGGCCAGGAGCTGAGTCTCGACCCCTGCAACCACAATTAGGTGAGTATGGTTACATTGATTATCATACATAGCAGCATATGTGTAGAGAACCTAGGATAACCCAAATAAGTCAGACAGAATCGAAATAAATCACTGACTTATTTGGGTTATCCTAGGTTCTCTACACATATGCTGCTATGTATGATAATCTATGTAACTGTACTTACCTAATTGTGGTTGCAGGGTCGAGACTCAGCTCCTGGCCCCGTATCTGAATAAACTTACAGTTTGCGTGAAGGAAAACAAATTCCTATTCCCTCAAGAGGCCGCCTTGTTATTGTTCAGCGGGGGACACAACCCGACCCCACCATCCAACCATTCGTATTCCAT
>WNWK01021235.1:0-30000 GCA_009830355.1 Cherax destructor | reverse complement strand
AAATTGAAAGACGTAAGAGCCAGCTATATTATACTCTACACATGAGATGAAAATGTCAGGATTATTTTTTTTACAAAGTCCACAATTTTGCTAGCTAGTTCCCCCCTCAAAAGAGGGAAAAGGAAGGATGCTTTGATGCTGTTGATGGGTTCTTGATCCGACCTTGATCGAACTTGATTCCCTTACATTGTCCAGGCTCTGTATGCCTCGTACGGGTTTAGCGATTCTCCATTAATGTAATAAATTACTGAATAATCAAGCTGACGAAAAGAAACTGATATAAAATCCATATAATTTGCATCTGAAGCAAATGCTTCTTTTAATATGCCTGGACAATACATAAAACTGGAAACATACAGGTCAAATACCTCTATACAATCACATTTGCTCTTTCTGTAAGTATGATAATAATAATAATAATAATAATAATAATCTACACAAGCATTGGACACAAGTACATTTGTCAATAGAGTTGTAGATATCCAAAACAAACTCCTAGGTAGTGTCACTAAGACGAAAAATTGAGGTTGGATGGGTACATGAATGGGTGGTGTTTGGTCTATGTTGGACTTGCTTAGCATGGGTCAGTAGGCCTACTGCAGTGCTTCTTAGTTATGTTCTTTAAAACGCTTTTCCCATGGAGTAAAGTTGTCTACCTCTTTATTGACCACTTTGGTAAACCCCAATCAGATTCAGCTGGTGATTGTAAACACTTACCCTGATCAGCTGATGTTTGTAAACACTTGCCCTGATCAGCTGATGTTTGTAAACACTTGCCCTGATCAGCTGATGTTTGTAAACACTTGCCCTGATCAGCTTATGTCTGTAAACACTTACCCTGATCAGCTGATGTTTGTAAACACTTGCCCTGATCAGCTGATGTTTGTAAACACTTGCCCTGATCAGCTTATGTCTGTAAACACTTACCCTGATCAGCTGATGTTTGTAAACACTCGTCCAGATCAGCTGATGTTTGTAAACACTCGTCCAGATCAGCTGATGTTTGTAAACATATCAGCAGGTCTTGTTTACCCTAGTTTGCTATGTTGGGTTCTGTTGTTATTGTATTGCTTCTTCCTTCTCTTATCCATTTCTCTTTCATATTATTATTCTTTCTCTGGGTATATTATTTTTTTCGTTATCCACTGCGTCTGATTTCCCCCTTCTTTCTTTCTTCTAATTTCTCTTCTTTCTTGTCTTCTGTTTCTTCTTTCTTGTCTGTCGTTTCTTCTTTCTTGTCGTCCGTCTTTTCCTCTTTCTTGTCGTCTGTCTTTTCTTCTCTCTTGTCGTCCGTCTTTTCTTCTTTCTTGTCGTCCGTCTTTTCTTCTTTCTTGTCGCCTGTCTTTTCTTCTTTCTTATCGTCTGTCTTTTCTTCTTTATTGCCGTCCGTCTTTTCCTCTTGTTTGTCGTCTATCTTTTCTTCTTTTTTGTCGTCTGTCTTTTCCTCTTTCTTGTCGTCTGCCTTTTCTTCTTTCTTGTCATCTATCTTTTCCTCTTTTTTGTCGTCTGTCTTTTCCTCCTTGTCGTCTGTCTTTTCTTCTTTCTTGTCGTCCGTCTTTTCTTCTTTCTTGTCGTCCGTCTTTTCTTCTTTCTTGTCGTCCGTCTTTTCTTCTTTCTTGTCGCCTGTCTTTTCTTCTTTCTTGTCGTCCGTCTTTTCTTCTTTCTTGTCGTCCGTCTTTTCTTCTTTCTTATCGTCTGTCTTTTCTTCTTTCTTGTCGTCCGTCTTTTCTTCTTTCTTGTCGTCCGTCTTTTCTTCTTTCTTGTCGTCCGTCTTTTCTTCTTTCTTGTCGTCCGTCTTTTCTTCTTTCTTGTCGTCCGTCTTTTCTTCTTTCTTGTCGTCCGTCTTTTCTTCTTTCTTGTCGTCTGTCTTTTCTTCTTTCTTGTCGTCCGTCTTTTCTTCTTTCTTGTCGCCTGTCTTTTCTTCTTTCTTATCGTCTGTCTTTTCTTCTTTCTTGTCGTCCGTCTTTTCTTCTTCCTTGTCATCTGTCTTTTCTTCTTTCTTGTCGTCCGTCTTTTCTTCTTCCTTGTCATCTGTCTTTTCTTCTTTCTTGTCGTCCGTCTTTTCTTCTTCTTGTCATCCGTCTTTTCTTCTTTCTTGTCGCCCGTCTTTTCCTCTTGTTTGTCGTCTATCTTTTCTTCTTTCTTATCATCTGTCTTTTCTTCTTTCTTATCGTCTGTCTTTTCTTCTTTATTGCCGTCCGTCTTTTCCTCTTGTTTGTCGTCTATCTTTTCTTCTTTCTTGTCATCTATCTTTTCCTCTTTTTTGTCGTCTGTCTTTTCTTCTTTCTTGTCGTCCGTCTTTTCTTTCTTGTCGTCCGTCTTTTCTTCTTTCTTGTCGTCCGTCTTTTCTTCTTTCTTGTCATCTGTCTTTTCTTCTTTCTTGTCGTCCGTCTTTTCTTCCTTGTTGTCTGTCTTTTTCTTGTCTGTCTTTTCTTCTTTCTTATCGTCCGTCTTTTCTTCTTCCTTGTCATCCGTCTTTTCTTCTTTCTTGTCATCCGTCTCTTCTTCTTTCTTGTCGTCCGTCTTTTCTTCTTCCTTATTGTCTGTCTTTTCCTCTTTCTTGTCGTCTGTCTTTTCTTTCTTGTAGTCTGTCTCGTTTTCCTTGTCCTCTGATTTTGCTTTTCTCTTACTTGTTTTTTCTTGTTCACTGGCGTCTTTGTCTTCTTCCTCCTTGCTGCTTTCCTCTCCATCTTTCTCCTCTTCTTCCTCCTCCTTCTTTCTACTGTTTTTCTTCTTTGTTTCTATTGTGGAATCCTCTTCTTTTGACTCACTTTCCTCTTCTGCATCTCTTAAATGTCTCTTCTTGCTCATGTTCTCTCTCGCTTTGTCTCCTTCTCCATCATCTTTTCTCTTTTCTTCCTCTTTACCTCTCTTATCCCTATTAGTTGTCTCTTCTTCCTTCTCCTCATTCTTTGCGTCTCCATCCCTGCGTTCATTCCCTGCGTTTCCTGCCTTCTCCCCTTTCTCCACCTCTATATTCCTGCCTCCATTCAATACCCTTCCTTCTTTTGCTCCTCTCTTCTCCATCTCTGCTTTTTTACTAATTATCACCACCTGCCTATTCACCCTTCCGTTACGTTCCTTCTTCGTCAGTATTCCCGTTGTGTTGTCTCCATTTACCATTATTCCCAAAGACCTGTGAAGGAGGGAATGAATATGGTGAGAACTACATATTATTATTATTATTATTATTATTATTATTATTATTATTATTATTATAATTATTATTATTATTATTATTATTATTATTAGACATATTAGCCATCTCATGAATAATACTCTCGGTAACCCTACACCTTCTAATTTATAAGTTAGTATTTCTTTTTCTTTTTGCATAATATTCACCCACATATTGCCTTCAGACACATCTCCTTGCTCCGAAGTTTAAAATCCGTGCTTCGCATCCATATAACAGTGTTGGTACCAACATACTCTGGTACATTCTCATTTTATCTTCCATGGATAAAGTTTTTATCTTCACAAATGACTCAAAGCACCACCCACCTTTTTTTCCTCTTCAATTCTATGGTTCGCCTCCTCTTGTATAGATCTATCCACCGACAAGTCCACTCCCAAGTACCAGTGCACAGTCATTTCCTCAACTCTAATCTAGTCGTTCATTGCCTAGATTTTTTTGTCAATATCCTCACCTTATTTTTTCCTATGTTCACTTTTAAGTTCCTTCTTTTACATACCCTCCTAAATTTATCCACTAACCTCTGCAATTTCTCTTCAGAATCTCTCAAAAGCATTTTCATCAACAAAGAGCAATTGTGACAACTCCATTTGTGTATCGTGTATAGTATTCGTTGCTTTTTGATCCCACACTTCTTTTCAACACCCTAGTATTCATTTGTTTTACAACTCCATCCAGAAATATGTTAAACAATCATGGTTATATCATACATCTCTGTCTAAGACCCATTTTTACTGTAAAATAACTCGCCCCTCTCTCCATCATACCCTAACCCGAGCCTCACTATCCACACAAAAGTTTTTACCTGCTTTACTGCTCCTTATATTTGCAACATCTGCCTCATTGCTCTAATATCCACCCTATCATATTCTTTCTCTGAATCCATAAATATGAGAAAAATTTCCTTACGTTTATCTAAATATGCATCAATGTAAACACTGTGGCTACACATCCCCTACCTTCCCCAAATCATCCTCTTAATTCTTTCAATAATAACTATTACCGTACACTTTACCCGGTATACTCAACAGGCTTATTCTTTGCCAATCTCTATGTACCCTCCATTATTTCATGTATATAATGAACAAATACACCAACCACTCCAAAACATTTCTGTCTTGATACTATCTATTACAGCTGTTTTACCCAATATTATTCTGCCTACTGCCTCACGCACCTCACTTAAACTTACATCTGGTTCTTCAAGATGCTATACCTCTTTGCCCAGTGCATGTAATCACAATCTTCCTTTCAGCAACATATAATAGCTCTTCAAAATATTCCCTCCATCTTCCCAGTACCTCTACCTCCTGAGTAAACAGGTAAGATGTGAATGTTTACGTAGAACATGCAAAATAAACATATTGATGTGACATGCCGGTGTATGTATCGTACTGTAATTGTTGAAGCACTAAACCCACGTGGATCATTCAGCTGTAAGGAGTGGTGGAAGCTCGATTCCCCGTCGGCTAGTACAGAGAGACGTGTGGGATACTTACTGGGTAGCGTTGACGTCAGACACACTCACAGCCATGGTACTGAAGGTATCGTTGCCCTTCATCCTGTACAAAGCAAATACCATTATTATTATTGTCTCGCCTCAAGCAGATTTGATTCGAAGAAGGGAAGGGTAGCCCCCAACTCCTGGGATCAAGAGCAGCTTCACCAGCATAACTGAACTGACGTAATAAAGAACATAGGCAGAATAAACTTTTTTCTATATCTTGTTTTTTCTATATATTTTTTTCATGTTTTTCTATATATTTCTACTGGAGTGTTAAATAGTTTTTTTTATATCTTTAGGGATTACAGAATTAAGTCATATCTTACATTACATTTTCACGGTTTCACCATATTAGAGTCACTGAGGAAAGAGAGAGAGAGAGAGAGAGAGAGAGAGAGAGAGAGAGAGAGAGAGAGAGAGAGAGAGAGAGAGAGAGAGAGAGAGGCTAAAATTAAACCTACTCGAAAAATTAAAGAAATATAAAGAGTAGATCTTGCCTCCGAAGCGCCTAGTGTATTGCACACTCCATATCCATCCTGTGGACGGTGGCGCATGAGTAGTATATGGATACACAAAAGGCCTAGGAACTAGGCCCTAAAAGGATTAGCAGGAGTACATCTAGAATTATATCTACAGTTGTCTTGTATCACGTGAGAAAATTGAGAATAGAAAAGTGAAGCAATCACGAAATGTCACTATTGTATATTTTTGACATATACATTCAAAATGCATCGATTCATCTGTCAATACAAATTACTTATAAGTACTTACAACCCTGCTACTTCTAAGTCTTGTTTTCCAGGATTGTTGACCATTGGTTCTTGTTGTTGGTCGCTGCAGATGACGCTTCTGGACTCCTGCTGGTGTTGCAGACCTCGCTGGCCACCCCGGATGCCCCTGTGGGTGGACTTTAGGACCCCGAGGGTTGAACCGACGCCCCTGTGGGTTGACCTGAGGATCCTGTGGACGGACCTGGCCTGGCACGCCTGTGGCTCCACCACAGCCACCACCAGCAACACTATCACAGCACACAGGCTTCCTCTCACTGGAGAAGGAACAAGCGTGGTAAGAAAATGTCACAATTCCGTGGCTGAAACAATTCTCAATTAACGCACCATTTCAACATGAAGTGCAGATGACTTTTCGGTCCATCCTGGATCGACATCAAGTCACGAGTGAATTAAAACTGGTACAGGACAGACAGAAACTTCATCTAAGTTTTACCTAAAGTTTGTGTGTGAATAAAGTGTAATGAACACTTCCCAATGCTCCATAACCCACAGGGTGACAGAAGCACAGGAGGTTGATTGATCTGTATATTTCGACCCCCTTCTGGGATCCTCTTCAGCAGATCCCAGTGTATATACATACCCCAGATTTCTGTTTGACCCTTATAGGTTTAGTGTTTCTTTTTTTATTATAATAATAACATACCCCAGATGCATATTTTGATGCGTTCAGAAAACAGACTCGTGTGTGGCCAAGACGTGTGTGTCTTTAAATCCAGTAACAAAAACCATGAGAAAAAATAACAAAAAAAGGCACAATACCGTGACTGGAACAATACACACACATCCCGCACATATAAAAAGAGAGGAGCTTACGACGGCGTTTCGGTCCGATTTGGACCATTTACCGTTAGTGTGACTTTGTAAATGGTCCAAGTCGGACCAAAACGTCGTCGTAAGCTCCTCTCTTTTTATATGTGTGGGTTGTGTGTGCATGAGAAAAACAGTGAATTTTAATAACCAGCTTAAAAAACACTTCAGAGAAAAATCGTAAGACGGGCAATTACTAATGCAAATAAACTAAGAGAGTGTTATAAAAGTTAGAGGCTCTTTGAGAGACTAAACGATCTTCACGAACTAGATCATTCAGTGAACTGGCCCGAGGCTTAGCTAGGAATTCAAAGAATTTAGAAAAGGTTAGGTGTCGTGTGTTCCCTTGAAGAAACTCGGGACATCAGTTGTGTTCCACTGTCTTTGTGGGAAACTGAAGATATGTACAACAAACATTTGGCTTATTAAGTGCACGGGAGGTAGGTCGACTTACTTGTTTAAGGTAGAGCAGTGACTGCAGTCACCACTACCCACCACCATCCTTCATTTATAACCTGATGTGACTCACCACCACCACCACCACCAACCACCACCACCACCACCACCACCACCACCACCACCACCACCACCACCACCACCATCCTTCATATATAACGTGATGCGTCTCACTACCACCACCACCACTACTACTACTACAATTACTACTACTACTACCACCACCTCGTCTGCCATCACCTCTTCTACCACCACTACGACCATCAGATGCACCTCACCCTCGCCAGCGTCCACACGGTTTTTGGTAACTTAATTTATCCCTATGTTCTTCGATCCATCAAGGATTTTCAACTAGAAGTTGCTGACTTTTCTCATTTATCAAGGATCTTTTAGCCAATATATTAATTTTTGTTCTACCGCCATATAAATATACAAAACCATTCCCATTCTTCGAGCTTGTTCAGGGGGATTACCAACAAGCCCCTGGCTGTCTTCAAGCAGGCACTGGACAGGCACCTAAAGTCGGTACCTGACCAGCCAGGCTGTGGTTCGTACGTTGGACTGCGTGCGGCCAGCAGTAACAGCCTGGTTGATCAGGCTCTGGTCCAACATGAGGCCTGGTCACAGACCGGGCCGCGGGGGCGTTGACCCCTGGAATTCTCTCCAGGTAAACTCCAGGTAATATATATATATATATGTATATATATATATATATATATGCAAAAAGATCACAGTAAACAGGTGATATCAAAATATGCAAAACAACCACTATGAAAAAATAGAAGAATTCCAAGCGCTTTCGTGACTACTCACAGTTCCTTGATAATGTGAGTAGTCACGAAAGTTTGAATTCTTCTATTTTCATAGTGGTTGTTTATATATATATATATATATATATATTATTAACACATCGGCCGATTCCCACAAAGGCAGGGTGGCCCGAAAAAGAAAAACTTTCATCATCATTCACTCCATCACTGTCTTGCCAGACAGTATATATATATATATATATATATATATATATATATATATATATATATATATATATAGTGTGTGTGTGTGCAGAAAAAGCCACATAGGGATGGAAATCTTTAGCTCTAGATCTTTTGCACTCTCATGTGTCGTCAGGAGCTATGCAATGTTGCAAAACAGCAACAGATAAGAGGGAAAATTCTCTGAGGTCAGACAGAAAGTATCAGTGGCAACCCATGTCAGAGAGTGAGGGCCACCACCGACCCCCAGCACCTATCCCCCCCCGTCCCCTCAAACGCTTCCGGGATAAGGGGAGGGGGTCACCTCACAGGTTTACAGAAAGCAAATTGCAGAATATTAAGAAACGCAGTAGTCAGCCCAAAACCGCATCTAATCGATATCGACTGATCTATTACCACATGGAATCATTTTATCTAAGTGGTTAATACATCCCCAAACTCAAGCTATATGTAACATTGCATTATTATACGAGTCATATGGTGCCCCGGTGGCCTGGTGGCTAAAGCTTTCGCTTCACACGCGGAGGGCCCGGGTTCGATTCCCGGCGGGATGGAGACATTTCGACGTGTTTCCTTACACCTGTTGTCATGTTTACCTAGCAGCAAATAGGTACGTGGGTGTTAGTCGATTGGTGTGGGTCGCATCCTGGGGGACAAGACTGAGGACCCCAATGGAAATAAGACACTGACTTTCTTGGGTAATCCTGGGTGGTTAACCCTCCGGGGTTAAAAAACTGAAGAAAATCTTATCTTATCTAGTTGTCAGCCTATACTAACTTGAAATTATGGACCCCAATTGAAATAAGTCACTCTGACTTTTTTTTGGGTTATCCTAGATTTTCTACACATATGCTGCTATGTATGATAATCTATGTAACTGTATTTGTGTATAATATCTTTATTTACTACAAGTACATGTACATGGTATACAGGCCTAGCTGACATCAGTGACATACTACTATATAGAAAGTCCCTTGTTATGCTGAGCATTTCGGGCAGATTAGGTCAGTGTCCTAGGATGCGACTCACACCAGTCGACTAACACCCAGGTACCCATTTTACTGATGGGGAATATAGACAACAGGTGTAAAGACACACGCCCAATATTTCTGCCCTGGCTGGGAATCGAACCCAGGCCCTCGCCGTGTGAAGCGAGAGCTTTAGGGGGGGAGTCTAAGTTTTGTCTAGAACATAAACAAAGACATAAAGAAGACTTCTCCTTTTTATGTATCTACGATTAGCCTCGTAAACTGTTACGACTGTGTTGCCCTCTTGAGACACCAGCACAAACAACCTGGTTGACCAGGTAGTCATCAGAGGGCAGCCTGAACTCACTCCGGGTTGCGGAGGTAGATCCTGACCTAACTCCGGGTTGCGGAGGTAGAGCCTGACCTCACTCCGGGTTGCGGAGGTAGAGCCTGACCTCACTCCGGGTTGCGGAGGTAGAGCCTGACCTCACTCCGGGTTGCGGAGGTAGAGCCTGACCTCACTCCGGGTTGCGGAGGTAGAGCCTGACCTCACTCCGGGTTGCGGAGGTAGAGCCTGACCTCACTCCGGGTTGCGGAGGTAGAGCCTGACCTCACTCCGGGTTGCGGAGGTAGAGAAAGAAGGAAAGGGAGGGAAGAAGGCAAAAACAACCTTCGAAACTCGTCACAGGTAAAGCACAGGCGAAGATGTCGACATCAAGTTTGTGTGGTCTAACATCAACCATTCCTCGCTTATTGTGACATCTTGGACAAACATGGTCAAGATGTTGAAGTTTCCCTTCATACGTAATTCAGATACAGTTGGTAGTTCACTATTAAGTTCAAGGTCCATTAAATATGCTTCACATAACAGTGAAAATATTATGCAATAATATATTATAAAGTATATAGTACGTTACACTTAGCGTGAATAATTACGTTATCCGGTTCCTCATTATATTGTTTATATAGTGTGATACACAGTAATAAATTTATATATTGTTTAAAAAATACAAATCATAATATTTTAGAGAGAGAGAGAGAGAGAGAGAGAGAGAGAGAGAGAGAGAGAGAGAGAGAGAGAGAGAGAGAGAGAGAGAGAGAGAGATCCTTTTCCCAACATTTTCGTCCAAAAGAGAAAAGAAATTATTCACTCTAAAACTTTTACATCATCCAAGGAAGGGTAAAAAAAAACCACCATGTTGCTGAGCAGCGGTACATAATTTACCAACATGAATTAATCAGGATTCTGAGCTCCTGCTGTCCCGACCTCAGACAGCTGATCTACAATTTTAATAATTATAACAGCTAAATTATTATTAAGTTATTCGCTTTGAGCAATTAGTTAGCTTTTTGTAAACTCTGTTGAATAGACTTTGTCGAAATTTACTCTCAAGTTTGTTATTTATATCCATGTAATAAAGATTTACATATTTTATTATAATTCAATTCACGCTTTTCATTATTTAAATTACACACACACACACACACATATATACACACATCAACCAGATAACCGCGGCAGCATATGTGCGACTGGCAAACCTAAGATTAGCGTTCCGTTACCTTAACAAGGAATCGTTCAAGACACTATACACCGTGTACGTCAGGCCCATACTAGAGTATGCAGCACCAGTCTGGAACCCACACCTGGTCAAGCACGTCAAGAAATTAGAGAAAGTGCAAAGGTTTGCGACAAGGCTAGTTAACACAGCTCAGGGGAATGCCATATGAAGAAAGGTTGAGGGAAATAGGACTAACAACACTGGAGAACAGAAGGGTTAGAGGAGACATGATAACGACATACAAAATACTGCAGGGAATCGACAAGGTAGATAGTGACAGGATGTTCCAGAGAGGGAATACAGAAATAATGGGACACAACTGGAAACTGAAGACTCAGATGAGTCAAAGGGATGTTAGGAAGCACTACTTCAGCCATAGAGTAGTTAGGAAGTGGAATAGTCCAGCGAACGATATAGTGGAGGCGGGAACCATACATAGTTTTAAGACAAGGTATGATAAAGCTCTTGGAGCAGGGAGAGCAGGGAGAGCAGAGACCCAGTAGCGGACAGTAAAGAGGCTGGGCCAGGAGCTGAGTCTCGACCCCTGCAACCACAATTAGGTGAGTAATACGTATATTTTTTTTTTCAACAAGTCGGCCGTCTCCCACCGAGGCAGGGTGACCCAAAAAGAAAGAAAATCCCCAAAAAGAAAATACTTTCATCATCATTCAACACTTTCACCACACTCATACATAATCACTGTCTTTGCAGAGGCGCTCAGATACGACAGCTGAGAATAGTCCCTCCCAGCTGTCACTATCCCAGACCCCTCCTTTAAAATGCAGGCATTGTACTTCCCATTTCCAGGACTCAAGTCCAACTAAATCAATTAATTGGTTTCCCTGAATCCCTTCACAAAATGTTACCCTGCTCACACTCCAACAGCTCGTCAGGTCCCAAAAACCATTCGTCTCCATTCACTCCTATCTTACACGCTCACACATGCTTGCTGGAAGTCCATGCCCCTCGCCCCCAAAACCTCCTTTACCCCCCTCCCTCCAACCTTTTCTAGAACGACCCCTACCCCTCCTTCCTTCCCCTACAGATTTATACGCTCTCCAAGTCATTCTACTTTGATCCATTCTCTCTAAATGACCAAACCATCTCAACAACCCCTCTTCAGCCCTCTGACAAATACTTTTAGTAACTCCACACCTTCTCCTAATTTCCACATTCCGAATTTTCTGCATAATATTTACACCACACATTGCCCTTAAACAGGACATCTCTACTGCCTCCAGCCGCCTCCAGCCGCCTCCAGCCGCCTCCAGCCGCCTCCTCGCTGCAGCATTTGCAACCCATGCTTCACACCCATATAAGAGTGTTGGTACCACTATACTTTCGTACATTCCCTTCTTTGCCTCCATGGATAACGTTTTTTTTGTCTCCACAGATACGTCAACGCACCACTCACCTTTTTTCCTTCATCAATTCTATGGTTAACCTCATCCTTCATAAACCCATCTGCTGACACGTCAACTCCCAACTATCTGAAAACATTTACTTCTTCCATAATCCCTCTCTCCAATGTGATATCCAATTTTTCTTTATTTAAATCGTTTGATACCCTCATCACCTTACTCTTATCTATGTTCACTTTCAACTTTCTACCTTTACACACCCTCCCAAACTCGTCCACTAACCTTTGCAACTTTTCTTTAGAATCTCCCATAAGCACAGTATCATCAGCAAAAAGTAACTGTGTCATCTCCCATTTTGCATTTAATTCCCCATAATTTAATCCCACCCCTCTCCCCAACACCCTAGCATTTACTTCTTTTACAACCCCATCTATAAATATATTAAACAACCATGGTGACATTACACATCCCTGTCTAAGACCTACTTTTACCGGGAAGTAATCTCCCTCTCTCCTACACACCCTAACCTGAGCCTCACTATCCTCATAAAAACTTTTTACAGCCTTCAGTAACTTACTACCTATTCCATACACTTGCAACATTTGCCACATTGCTCCCCTATCCACTCTATCATATGCCTTTTCTAAATCCATAAATGCAATGAAAACTTCTCTACCGTTATCTAAATACTGTTCACATATATGCTTCACTGTAAACACTTGATCTACACATCCCCTACCCACTCTAAAGCCTCCTTGCTCATCTGCAATCCTACTCTCTGTCTTACCTCTAATTCTTTCAATAATAACCCTGCCATACACTTTACCTGGTATACTCAGTAAACTTATTCCCCTAAAATTTTTACACTCTCTTTTATCCCCCTTCCCTTTATATAAAGGAACTATACATGCTCTCTGCCAATCCCTAGGTACCTTCCCCTCTTTCATACATTTATTAAACAAAAATACCAACCACTCCAGCACTATATCCCCCCCCCTCCTTTTAACATTTCTGTCATGATCTCGTCAGTTCCCGCTGCTTTACCCCCTTTCATTCTACGTAATGCCTCACGCACCTCCCCCACACTCACATCCTGCTCTTCTTCACTCCTAAACGATGTTGTACCTCCCTGGCCAGTACATGAAATTACCGCCTCCCTTTTTTCATCGACATTTAAAAGTTCCTCAAAATATTCCCGCCATCTACCCAATACCTCCAGCTCCCCATCTACTAACTCCCCTACTCTGTTTTTAACTGACAAATCCATTTGTTCCCTAGGCTTTCTTACCTTGTTTATCTCACTCCAATATTTTATCTTGTTTTCAGAAAAATTTCTTGACAGAGCCTCTCCCATTCTTTCATCTGCTCTTCTTTTGCACTCTCTCACTATATATTATCGAAGATATACACGTCATATATTTGTTTATTTTTTCCCGTCTTTATGAGTATAATTCGCTTAGTCATTCGCCACCCAGCTCTCGTGAGAGAAGGGTGTGCTACTCTGGTCTCTGGCCCCTGGTGGAGACTGTGAGCAACTTTATTTTCACTGTCATGGCGGCGGTGGGCAGACGCCGCATCAACACCGTCTGCATAGACATGGTTACAGGAGTAATTCAACCTGCTGTGGCGGCTACAGTAATACCTACTATTCTTCGTGATATATACAACATTGATATGGAGGAACTGTATGGAGTGGCACTAAATGGAATGAACAGGATCTTTGTGAAGTTGTTAACAGCTGCAGCATATGAGACATTGGTAGAGCGACATCAGGACAACGTCTACACGGTCAATGCGACGTTGCAGGTGCGATTAAAGGATGTGTCTCGCACCTACACATGGGTAAAGGTAAAGAATGTGCCTTTGAGGCGGATCAAATGGATGTGGGACGTGTCTTCAGCGAGTATGGGACAGTACATCTGGCAACGGCAGGAAAGTGGAGTGTGGGACCCATGGAGGGACTTCCTGAGGGATCTTTCACCTTAAAGATGTCGTTAAGGAGGCCCATTCCATCTTACATCATTATGGCTGAGTTTCGTACGCTAAGTGTACGTGACTTACGCAGGACAAAGGAGGACGTGTAGGATATGTGGGAATTTTGATCATGTAGCAGCGGATTGTTTGCGGAGAGGTGCTCAACGAACCGCTGAACGCAAGATCCCGACAGAACCACAGGGAAAGTATGAGGGGACGGCTGGTGATGAGGACAGCAGCAAAGGACCAGGAGCTGGAGTGAAATAGTGGAGGGTGTGGCAGAACCGTGCCACCCATCAGAGCCTACTTTGGGAAGAGAGGTGAATGAAAAGGAGGTTGAGGAAGTACCTGTGATAGAGGAAGGCATGGATGTGCCTCTGGTGGAAGTGATTCAGGGATTACTGGATGATCCATTACAGGTGTTGCATGTTGGGGATGGGGCAGATTTGGTGGAGGAGGCACGAGTTGGGATTGACTCGGGGCAGGAGAGTCCTGAGGTAGCAGCATTGGTGCGTGAGTGCGTCAATGTGGAGGTGCATCAGAGTGATAGTGGGGACATGATGGAGGTGGGGAGCGGTCGCGGAAGCGATCTGGCACGGTCGAAGATCATGATGATATCTTGACACCGGCCCAGAGGGTCACGAAGAAGCCTTTGGTGGAAGTGAAGGGAATGAAAGGGAGGGAGTTGGCAAGAGATGATGGTAAGGATGTTGCTATGGGCAGCAAAAGTGTGGGCAAGGGGGGTGGTAAAGGAAGGATAATGTCACAGTCTGTGCAGAGGTCGAAAGGTAAACCCACTCATTTATATTCCAGTGTCTAACTATTAATGTTAATGGGTTGAGGGCAGAGGTCAAGCGACGGTGGGTAGAGGGAACTTTGAGACGGTATGGTGTGCAAGTGGGGTTCCTACAGGAGCACAATTATAGATGTGGGCGTGAATTATGTTTGCAGGGATATGAGGTGTATGCAGGGTCTTCAGGGAAATTAAAAGGGGTGTGGCAGTGGTCATTAGCACGTCAAGCCCCTTTGTTCTACGGGCGTGGGAGGAGAGTGGGGGGCAGGGTGGTAAGGGTGGAGGGGATTGGGGGGTGAAGGTTTGTTTCGTAGGGGTTTATATGCCAGCGGAGGCTTCTCGAAGAGTGAAAATTGATTTTTTAAACGATTACATGGTGGGGGCATTGGGAGGTTTGCCGGGCGTGGCAATATTGGGAGGGATTTTAATAGTGTAATTAGAAAAAGGGATGTGGAACCTAGGGGAGCGGGGTGTGAGTTGGGGGCCTTGAGGATTTATTGAGTAGTGCAGGTTTTAGGGACGTAGTGGGAGGGGGATTTTGTGGAGTATACTTTTGTCAGGAAGGGATATGCGGCGCGTTTGGATAGGGTATATGTGACGGGAGGGTGGTTGTAGGGAGGGTGCAGACTTTGATGTGGGATTCTCGGACCATAGGGGTGTTCTGGCAGATGTGAGTTGGGAAGGGGTGATTAGGTGGTATCAGAGTTATTGGAAGCTGAATGGTAGATTATTGACTGGCATGGGTAGGGCGGATGATTTTAGGAGGTGGTGGGGGTCATTGTGGGAACAAAGGGAGAGGATAATAATGATTTGGTGGAATGGTGGGAGAGCTGTGCGAAAATAGGAATTAGGGAATATTATCAGAAGCTGGGAGAGAGGAGGTGTGCTGGAGGTATGGTCTACAAAAGTATCTTGAGGGGTTGTTGCAAGGTTGTTATGAGCGTGGAGGAGTGCAGGTGATGGATGAGATTCGAGGTTTGAAAGAAAGACTGAGGGATTTGCAAAATGAGAGGTTTGACGCGTGCAGAGTGAAAGCGGGTATGGATGATGTTTTATGGGGTGACAGACCATCGCGGTACGTTGTGGGCAGGTGTAGGGGGCGCAGAGAGGCTATGACGATAGACTACCTGGATGTGGAGGAGGATTTGGAAGGATTCAATAGGGGTCAACGTTTACGGACGACTGAGGCGATGGGAGTTTACATGGATAAGTGGTTTGAGGCGTATTTGCGGAGCAAGGGTGGGGCAGGAGTGAAGGTGAGATTGTAGAGGAGGGTGTGGTAGGGGTTTTGGGGACAAGGACAGGTTGTGTCTGGAGGGAGAAATAACAGAGGAGGAGGTGTGGGAGGCGGTGAATGGAATGAGTAGGGAAAGGCGCCTGGTATGGATGGTATGGTGAATGAATTTTATAGGGTACATTGGGATGTGTTGAAGGAATGTATGGTGGCCTTGATGAATTGTATGAAGAGTAGGTGTAGAATGGGGAGGGAGCAGGGCATGGGGGTGGTAGTATTAGTTAAGAAGAGTAATCAGGGGAACATGGTGCAGAATTATAGACCTCTGGTAATGATGAATGCAGATTATAAAATCTTTGCGAAGGTTTTGGGGAACAGATTGAAGAGAGTATTGCAGAAGGTGATAGCGGAAGGACAACGTGGGATACCAGGTAGGTGTATGATTGAGGGACATGAACGCATCAAGGGATTTATAGAGGGGGCTGGGGGAGGAGTATTAGCGTTGGACTGGAAGGGGGCATATGATAGTGTGGAGAGAAAGATGCTGTATGCGATCATGAGAAAACAGGGGTTTGGTGAGGAGGTAGTTAGGTGGGTAGAGACGGTGTATTCGGGGGCTACTGTGCGTGTGCAGGTGAATGGGAAACTGGGAAGGGTGGTACGAATGGATAGGGGTTTGCGACAGGGATGTCCATTATCCCAGATATTGTTCGCGTGCATGCAAGATCCCTTTTATAGGATGATTGTGAAGAATGTGGGGTGGGTGGGATACAGGTAGGAGGGAGGAAATGATATAGTGGGTACGTGGACGATACCACGGTGCTGGTGAGAATGGAAGAGGGATTGAAGATTATTGAGGGGCTCTAAGGGTGTTTTGTGCAGCTACGGGTATGAGAATTAATGGGCGAAATCGCGTTTGTTGGAGGTAGGGGCATGGATTGGAGGTAGATTGGCTGAGAGATATGGGTGGATTATTGTGGATAGTCTGAAAATTTGTGGTATTATGTATATGGGTGACAGTATGGAGGCCAGGAGGGTGAACTCTGGGAGGGTGGTGCAACTAGCGCTAGATAGGTTGGCGAGTTGGAGGGCGGGGGATCTTTCCTTGCATCAGAGGGTGATAGCGGTGAACGTGCTGATCTACAGTAGACTGTGGCACGTGGCAGTGGTTTACCCTCTGATGCAGGAGGATGTGAGAGGGTTGGAGGTGAGGGTTTTAAGTACATTTGGGCTTTGGTAAACACTGGTTGAGGAAGGAGGTGGTTAGGAAGAGAGTGGAGTTAGGGGGGTTGGGGCTTATTTGGGTGGAAAGGAGGTTGATGTGTTTGTTTGTGAAACGGTGTATGGTGCGGCTGGGAGGCACTGAGGGGGCTACCGTGGGAGCGGTGGAGCGGAGGTGCACAGATGGTGGGGGGGTGTATCGTTGGGGATGTGTTGGGATATATTGCGGCATTTGGTGATTGTGAGGAGGGTGAAAGAAGTGAAGGCTAGTGTTTTGGAGGTCGCGTGTGGGGGAAGGATGGGATTGGAGGGGGTGGCTGAATACCCTATGTATGATTGGGGATTGATCTGGAGGGGTTTGAAAGGTATGAGGATTAGGGCTGGGGATAGGGAATTAATGTATAGGTTTCTACATGGGGTGGTGGCAGATAAGGCATTGTTATGTCGGATGGGCATTGTTCGAGATGGGTGCTGTAAAAGATGTGGGTTGCAAGAAACAGTGATGCATGCTATATATTTTGTGAGGAACTGGGGTGGTGAGAGAATGGATAGGCAGGGTGTTGAGGAAAATAGGGGTGGGGGTATTTCAGTACTGAGGGCTATGAGTATGGATATACGAGGGGTGGGTGATAGAGAACACAGGGGTTTATGGTATTTAATGGTGGATTTCGTGTGTGTCTCCTGGAGACTGAGGGAGCAAGGGGTGGGGGAAAGGATTAGAGCTATGGGGGCACAATGTATAGGAGTAAATGCAGGAATCGGGTGGTGTATGGGAGTAAATGGGAGTCTGCATTTTCTGATGAGTATAGGAACATGGTTTTGCGGGATGTATTGTAGAATGAAGGGGGCTTGACGTGGTAGGAGGGTAAGCTCATCCTGGTTAAGGTATGATGAGTGAGCGTGGAGTTTTGGATGTGTATTAGGGTGTAGTTCTAGGTGGGGGGAGGTGTGTCTGTTGGGTCATAGTGGGAGAGGGGGATTTTAATTATCAAGGTAATTTTAGCGGTTGTGGGGAGATAAGGGGGTTTTAGGGTATGTGTGCATGGAGGGGGGGTTGGGATGACTAATGACGCAGGGGGGGGGTGGCTTTTCAAGTGGGGGGGGAGGGTTTTGATTATAGGGTTAATCTTTTGTAAGGGATTGAGTGGGTTTACCTGACGGTTTTTCTTGGTCGGAGAGGCATGGGTCTGGAGTATGAGTATGGGGAGCTTCTCTGTTGGATGATGACGTAGGGAATACAAAATATTAGACTCATGTACCTGTTTTGTATAATAAGGTACAGGGTTTAGGGCCTGCTTTAGTTTTATGTGTTTGGTAGATATATTTGCATGTGACAAAGATGCACCCTTGTGACAAAGGGTATTGGTTTGTTTCAAGTGTATTTTGACATTATATATAAGTTATGCTCTTTTATGTATGTCATGTATAAGGTATGTAAGTCATATAGGGTGCACGGGAATAATTGGATGTCATGTATCTAGTGTTGCGGTTTTTGGCATCTATTGGTGTGGCATTTTTCATTGATGTACTACATTGTAGTATTATATGTCACAAGAATACACGATTTCAGTAGAAAAATAAGTTTATTTGAGCTTAAGTTATTCTGTATCAGCTATAATATGGAGTAAAAATATTTGAAGACAACTGAAATGCAATTAGGTGGAGAATTAACATAGCAGCCACCATGTTTTGTAAAACTTTGTGAGGTGGGATGCATAGTAAAGTTTGAAAACAGTCGTCAATATTCTTATACAGTATTACAAGTTTCTTGTTAGTTCATTGTGTATTTCATCATTGCACGAAGTTGTATGTCTTATGAAAAGAATCGTTTCATATTTGTATACCATTTCTATGTATCATGTATGTTAAGTTTTTTTTAAATAAAATATAAAAAAAAAAAAAAATTCGCTTAGTGATGTGAAAGCCTCGCCCGGATTCACGCAACTTTAAAAAGATGAAGTAATCGTGGGAAAACTCCGTTCGTTTTGGCCAAATTATATATGGGACAAAGTTAATCGTTCGCGAAAAAAAATAACTTAAATGTTAGCTCATCAGGTGGAGCTATGAGCAAACACACAAACACACACACACGCACACACAGACAGAGTTGTCAGGAAGTGGAATAATCTGAGAAGTGATGTAGTGGAGGCAGGATCCATACATAGCTTTAAGGAGAGGTATGATAAAGCTCATGGAGCGGGTAGAGTGTCCGAGTAGCGGCCAGTGAAGAGGCGGGGCCAGGAGCTGTGAATCGACCCCTGCAACCACAACTAGGTGTGTACATCTAGGGGAGTACACACACACGTGCGACAGCACTCCAGGGCAGGCGGAAGTTTGTGTACAACTAAAATAAAAATCGACATTGTTCAAGAGAGTAATTACAAACACCCTGGGAGAGTTCACAGGAATTATTATTACTTGCATAGGGAAGACTTGAGGACGTTCTCAAGAGGTAACTTGAAAAGTTTTCAAGGGGTAACTTGAGGAAGTCTTCAAGGGGTAACGTGAGGAAGTTGTCAAGGGGGTAACTTGAGAAGTTCTCAAGGGGTAACTTGAGAACTTTTCAAGGGGTAACTTGAGAAAGTTTTTCAAGGAGTAACTTGAGAAAGTTTTCAAGGGGTAACTTGAGAAGTTTTCAAGGGAGTAACGTGAGGAAGTTTTCAAGGGGTAACTTGAGAAAGCTCTCAAGTTTTCATTGGGTAACTTGATCCAGAATAGCAGAGATATAACTCTAATGTCTGGGATTAAGAGTCCTTCACTAGCATCAAGGCACTCATTCCCTTTTCCCTGTCCTTGAAGAGTCTTGCATCACAATTCAAGAGTGGAAATCTGAAATGACTTTTCATTCCCTTCTAGACCAATCATCAAGTCGGAAACGAGAGAAAGAAATGTTGAGAGACTGGGAGATGATCTGAACAACAGATCCTTGGTGTGTTTTTTTTTTTAAGGAGTTAGGTACGTAAATTTCTCCACGAGTTTCAGGGACTGATAATTGTGTGCCCGTCGAGGCTAATGGCCCGATAATCACCTGAGTAATGACCCGATAATCACCTGATTAATGACCCGATAATAACCTGATTTATGGCATCACGTTTTTACCCTGTATTTCTGTGTTCTTTCGTGGCCAATAATTACTCCCCGTAATAGCCCACTAAACTTGTGGTGCTAACCCAGCCTCCAGCGGGCGTGTTAATTTGAGTTAGGCAGTGAATCAGTCTAGCAGTGATTCAGTTTAATATTTGCGAGCGAAGTTGTCAGCTAGCCTTGACTCACTGTCCACATCCTACTAGACTGCAGTGTCTAAGTGTCTAGTTAGATAGTTACCTGCCTATATAACCTATCGACTGCATCTGGGTTATTAATTCTGAACATCACTTGTTTACTATTATCGAGAATACTCTGATCCCTAAAATGAGAAGGATATAAATTTTCAGTGTGTCTACACAAATATAAATCTGGTGTATATACACAGGCATATACATCTCTCACTGTGTATTTGCTTGGCCCTCTTTTCTGCAACACTGCAAGCTCCTGATGATGTGTTGATTGCAAAACGAAAAACCTAGAGCTATCACTCAACTGCCCCGTAGGTGTTTTGCATCTTCTATAGTTTGTTCGCGAGATTTTTGCATAATGTAATGTATATACATTGAGAGATAAAGATATATTATTGTACATAAACTGAAGGATTCACACCTATTGGTATATGTACGCTAAAATATAGGCAACTGTAGATGTATAAACACTGAAAGATATATACATCTCTGTGTATGTACATGGAGATACTCCTCTCGGTGTATAAACTCTGTGTCTACAAGTTAGTTATGTTTTGAGACTCGTGTAGCTTTGACTGGATTCACATCGTCTGGCAAAAATACGAAGTCACGATAAAAAAAAAAAATCAGAAGTTTGGTTTTCTTTAAATGAGTTGAACCGCTTTATGAGATTAGATTTGTCGCCGAAAAGGCTAGTTTATTGTGCACCCAATAACCACCCCGTGGACGGCAGCCGCTACTCTATTGTGCACCTTATATCCATCCCGTGATCGGTAGCGCAAGACGTAAACTCTAGGCCTCAAAAAAGGGTTAACAGAAGTATATGTGGATGAATATTTGCAATGTATATTTCATCTGTTACAAGAAAAATTTAGGCCATCTGAAAATCCCCTGTGTCTTATTTTTCACTAATAAGATATCTTGAAACCACATAGATTATTATGCTGCCTTTCTCTGTATTCTTTAGTAAGTGGAAAAGTTCAAGATGGTTAGTCCAAACCGGAAGGTTTTCACTTATCAGGAAAAGCGAATAAAAGACGAATTTTCGCTCTGGGGAACGCAATATTGCGGTAGCTTATTGTTGTTGTGTCTGTCAGAGAAAAATCACCTGACATGGGTCTTATTCACTGATGACCCGCTTAGTTGATTCGCTGGTACACCGGTTTGATAATGGCCCAGGAAGGACCGAAACGTCGTCCGGTTTTTATTTACGATTTATGAGTTAGCTGCAATTTAATTTTTAGCCACAGTATTGTAGTTTTTATTGTTCTTGGTGCTCATAAATTCCCCACATCCCATATTAAATTATTTACCACATAATGTATTCCTCCAGTGTACACGTTACATCACGAACATTTATCCTCAGAGCTGCAGGTCGTACAAGGCAACATCACTCACTCGCAGTGTGCAGACCACGTAACGGGTGTCGAGTATCTCTACCAGGAAATAAAACCACTGCCCAACCACCCGAGACCACCGTTGTCTTGCTACTTCACAGTGCAAAGAGACAGGAACACTGACAAGTTCCTCCAGACATCTCTGGATCAGCCAGGTTGTAATGACTACATGAAACCTTGCAACGAACACCAGCATCCTGCGTTATCGGACTGTCAACCGGGAACTTGGTCTGAAACAGGCCGCCGAGGCAATGATTCCCGTGAACATTAAGAAGTAAGCCTCACTAGTTCCACAAATGTCTCGATAATAGGTAAAAGAAATGTCTGAAACGCTCTTGAGCCTGGTAAATGAGGGAGACTCTGTTAAGATGTGGCTAGAGGCGGGATCGTATTCATCTGTAATATGGTCATAAATCTATCGAAGATGAAGGAGAAATAAGAAATAAATTCGCACCTTCGCCCAGACACCTTCATATTTACAAATAATAGTGATGGATGAGTTTTGGTGAGGTAGTGTTGTGTGAAACACAACACCAGCTATCCCAGTACACAACACTACCAACAGAGTCAACATATTCATGTACTCAACACCAAACAAGCAATAATAGCACACCAATACTACCAGTTGAGTGAACACACTCGCGCATTGTAGCACCCATCTATGAAAGCACACTCGCTGCCCAGCCTTGGCCGTGGCAGGTGGTCTGGTCTGCCCTCTTGTGGAGCAGTGGTAACTACTTGTTTTCAAAGCAGGATGGCGGAGCAGTATCGACGGCGCATTAACACTGTCTGTGTGGAGCTTGTTCGTGGGGCTATTTATCCAAATAACGCAACTCTCCTGTTACCAGCTATCATTAGAGACACGTATGGCATCGACAAGAGCGATATTTACGGCATAGCCCTCAACGGCAGTGTGAGAATCTTCGTGAAGCTCATGACAACACAGGTGTATGAGACGCTTGTTGACACGTTTGAGGATAGACGTCTACAGGTCAACGAGTCGGTGGAGGATAAATTGAAAGACGTATCACGACAATATACTTGGATTCGTATACGTAACCTACCGTTTGAGGCCGACGAACATGATGTGAGAGAGGCCTTTAAGGTTTATGGAATCATTCATTATGCAGTCATGGGTAGATGGTCCGACGGTTTCTACGAAGGAACACCGGAGGGATCTTTCAATTTGAAAATGACGCTGAGGAGGGCCATACCTTCCTACGTAGTGTTGCCTGACTTTAGAACGCAGGTTTACGTCACTTATGTGGGTCAACGTAGAACTTGTCGTATATGTAGCTCATATGATCACATTGCAGCTGAGTGTGCTAAGCGACAGGGGAGGAGACAGGATGACAGGCATACTGTTGGGGCTGTGGATGAAGGCACACAGAGACAGATGGACGGTGTGGGCGTGAGAGGAACTGCAAAGTGGAGTGATATTGTGCAGGCATCGGTGGATGTGTGTCAGACACTACCGGATGACGTGCAAAGGACAGTGGAGCGAAAAGTGGAGAATGCGGATGTAGAGCTGGATTTAGGTATTGTGGAAGAGATCCCAGAGATGCTGTGTGGGCTGTTGGACGGCTCGCAACGTCAGGTGCAGGTGGGCTCGAATGAGACGGTGGAGGAAATACTGTGTGTGGTGGACGGACTGGGGGACAACTGTCCTGAGATTACCAATCTGAGTGTGCAAAAGGTGCCAGTAATGGTACATAATGAAGATAGGGGACCTGATATGGAGGTTAGTTTTGGATCTAGGAAGAGAGCCATGATTATGGAGGAGGACGATGTTCTCACACCAGCTCAGAGGAATTGTAAAAGGCTTTGGTGGACGTTAAGCAAAGTTCACCTAACAGTGTGAGCGGAACCAGTGGGGTACGGGGAGTGCTGGATATTGATACGGATCCTATAACTGAACAGGGTGATTTGCAATCTGTGGGGAAGAGATATGTCAGGTCTAAAGGTAAACCCTCTATTTTATATTCAGGTGCATCGGGCTATGACCCGATACGTCAGGACACATATATATGATGATATATTAACTCTTTGATGTATTTTGACGAGGTTGGATGTGTTAATAAGCATGATTATTTCTATATTGTCCATGTCATATATTTTTGTACGTGTATAGCTTCAGTGTTGTGAGCTTCTTGTATAACAGACACTTTCTAGTGTGTTATAGTTTTGTAAATAATTGTTAATTTTGTAGCATTTTGACTAGGTGACTTTTTATTTTCATACGTAGAGTCAAGGGTAATTTGCTTTTGATGTGATTTGGGTGCTAACCGGCACTAGGTGTGTGAATTATATAAGTTTTTTATTTTATAGAGAGAATATACAGGGATAAGGTACGGGATAGGGTGTAGGTTGGTATAAGTTATGTGTTAAGGTGTCAATTAGTCCTGTATGAGGGACCAGTTGTTCCATGTCCTGTCCTTAAAGGAGGGGGAGGTCGCTATGGGCGGGAATGGCTTGTTTCACCTTCATCTAATATATGTTGTACATTATGTACTTTGTGTCATGTGGAATTTTGCTCTAGGGTTTCTGTTCATAATGAAAGACCTAGCTGCTCCTGTCTGTGAACTATATGTTGTTAGTGGGATATGTAAGGTGATGTTTTTTTGTGTGGTGTATTTGGTTTCTGATGTATTCATGTATGGTTTTCAATAAAATATAAAAAAAAAAATCTATGAAAGCAGACCAACACTACCAGCTGAGAGGTCCCACATTCACACATGAATTTTTTTATGCCCCGATAAAAATCTTTGGGCTCTACTGAGCACGTTTGTCCTTTAGTCCACCCATTCGTCCGTGCGCCATAATTCGTCTCCTCCCCAACATTTGGGCCGCTGAAATAGGTTGGATGAAGATTAGCTGGAACGGTTTTACTCATTCTTAGATTTTTTGGGCCTTATCTTACATGTATTAGAAGATGCTCACCTAGACCACCTCGACCATACAATCATCTAAATCATTCTACTTTCCAATCACACTAAAATTATAGATGCATTTCCCAACGTGTGTATGACTTTCTTTAGTTTCCGTTTTTTTTTTATTTTGTCTTTTCCTTTCAAAGTGTCTGTCTTTATCCGCCAGGCCAGTGCCTCTGAGGATCTTAAACTATTGTCGTGATCATATCATCCGTAAACAGGAAAATATATGAAAAAAAATTGCCTTCTGCAAGGGAAGTGCCGGCCCTAGTACTAATCTTTGTGGCATGCCACTCGCCACATTTGTCTAATCGGATACTTCTCAAATTATCACTCTCTTTTTGCCCTTAGAACCGAAAGCTTAGGTGTTGAAGAAAATATACACGTTGCAGAACAAGCTTCTATTGGGACAACATTTTGCCCTCTTATAGTTTTATTAAACTTGATATAGCTCTATACAGAATCTACACGGAGCGAAATATTGTCCCTGTAAATTTAATATAAACTTGTCCTGCATCGTGCTTCTTTTCCTCAATATTGTCAGCAGTTCAGTCATGTGGATCCTTTCCCCTGTAGTGCCTTTCATGGTGTTTCCATCTCTTTATTTTGTGGCTTAACCACTGATGGTGTTCAGTGTCAAGCATCTAGCAGTGAAGGACAATGCAATGCAATGAACACTCACCGTTACAGTCACAGATTTGTTTAGGAAGTCAGTTTTCCTTCACCTGACACTTCAAGCACCACCCATCTTACACCTCGAGCACTGCCTCTCTTCCTCACATCTTAAACACCACTTCCCACACCCTACCTCCCGCACCCAATGAACAATACACCTTCAAGAGTGAGGTCAGCAAAACATTAGCCACCGCCCCACCGTTGAGCGACAGTGTCCGGCACCTTTCAAGGTAAGCTGAAGGTGCAATCAGTGGCAATTTGCGTCAAAGTCTTCACGCCTCAAGAAGTGACGGCGATTTCCTTGTGGGGCTGGCAGGGTCGAGAGATATGGCTGACCCTCATCACCCAAAACTCTCGCCCACCAGCAGCGATGCGAAGGGGGTCGGGTGGACGACTGCTGGAGATTATGTGAATGGCCACTTACTGCCTATTATATAATTCCCGGTCAAAACTGCAGTTAAAAACTCCTACTCAAAACTCCCTCCCAGACAACGCAAAAGGAGGTACGTTGCTGTTGGTAGAGGTGTGAGGGAGGCTGTCTCAGGGTGGGAAGAGGAGCATTTCATGTCACGTTACTGCACGTCTTCACCAGAATAACAGAGGTAGGGTCCGTTATGACCTCAAGTGGTCGTGTCAAGCTGTGCCACGCTTGATGTGCTCTGTAAACCCTCACAATATCTCGGTATTTCCAGAACTTCTGCACGTTACATTGTGTACATCTTGGAAGCTGACGCACAGGACTTGACAGCTAACGGCAACATCTCTCTGGGCTAGCCTCTTTCTTCAGGCTCGAGAAGAAAAAGAAAGGTTATATAATACACAAATAAAAAAATCCCTGCTAAAAGTTCCTTTGAAATTATCACTAATAATAATAATAATAATAATAATAATAATAATAATAATAATAATAATAATAATAATATAATAATAATAAAAGAATAGAACTTTAACTCTTACATTTCCACTTTTCGCACACTTTGAACGTTCACTTAGAAGATAAAATAAAAAGCACCAAGTGTTATACGTAATGCAGATAATAATTCTCTGGCTGTTGTATACTCTTGTACAATTGCTCTACACTTATGACACGAGACACTCATTCTTAGAGATGAGTGTATAGACAGTAACATATCATCAACTGTAAGGATGTTGATACAGTTATTATATCTATTACATCTTCCCACTCATTATTTAAGGCATTTTGTCTGTCTCTCTCTCTCTCTCTCTGACAGTTCCCTGGGAACACTGCCTTTTTATACCACGGGTATGCAAAACTTCTTCATAATCTGCATTAATCTGCTGCAATCTGGGTAAGGTTATTAAGTTTTTAATATATATTTTATTATGGGTAATTATGTTCGATGTTTTGAAGTGTGTGTGTGTGTGTGTCACATAATATTTTACGTGCTTACCACCAAAGAAAACAGATAACATGTAACATAGCTAAAAGAAAAACATAGTTAAAAATTCCCTAAATTGTAATTAAAATAGACTGTAAGAACGCCACAAACACACAAAACGCAGTTTCTTTTTCCCAGGAAATAACAGGAAAAACTCATTGATTGCTCCATTAATAGCCTGGGGAAAGCAGTTCCTGAGACAGCCGAGAGGGTCATTAGAGAGGTGAATGCTAGCTGGCTCTCATACTGCCTTTCCGGCACCAAGACCACGCTAGTGGTAACTATCTGTCTGGTCCCACGCTGGCTGCGGCTTTATAAGAAAGTTTTAAAGTGTTTATGGGGTTCGAACTGGGGTTCTGAGGGTAAATAAACATGCATGCTAGCCACTACCAGAATCTAGGTAAAGGCTTCAAAACTAATGAGCCGCATTGTTTCCTTCTGGTTGTAGTGTGGTTGTAAGCTTGAGCTGATCCACCACCATCACCACCAGCTTACTCAAGCGTAAGTGGTCCTAAGCTTGTGTTGTTCCACCACCACCAGTTGATGTATGTTAGACTAACTGTAGTCCCACATACATCAACTTTTATTTACCTCTCATGAGTTATGTTAGAAGGCAGTCGAGTAATTTTCAAATGGTAATTACAATTTTAATTAAAGAGTGAACTGTGTGTGAACAAACACACAGCACGGCGGCCCTTGTAAACAGTCCTTATTGTTATTGAAGAAATCACACACACACTATATATATATATATATATATATATATATATATATATATATATATATATATATATATATATATTATATTATATATCTATATATTATATATATATGGCAGTTTATAATTTTTTGACCCAAAGGAAGGTACCTTGAAGTGTGTTTGTGTAGCAAACAAATGCACAACATGGCATAATTAATCTTTCTGATGTTTTAATTCACTTCTTTGATTGTTTTATTTGCCGTCAGTCTCACAGCTCTGAACATTCTGTTATTGTTTCGTCTCGTGGGATCATCGTTAAAAAAAATGACGCTGTTGATTTTGCAAAGTTTGTGTAAACAAATGGTCTCCAGAGCTTGTGCTTCATATATGTTTTCCATTTTTCAGGTCTCACTCACTGTTTTACCTCTTACTCTTCTGTGAGGACTAGTTGCTAGGTCTTGTGTGTTGCTTTATGTTCTTACGATACCATCTACAGGATGGATATGGGACGTATAATCAACTAGCTGTTACCATCCACAGGATTAATATGGGATGCACAATAATCTGGCTGTCTTCAAGAGGGAGCTGGACAGGCACCTAAGGTCAATTTCTGATCAACCGGGCTGTGGTTCGTACGTCGGTTTGCGTGCGGCAAGCAGTAACAGCCTGGTTGATCAGGCCCTGCTCCACCGCAAGGCCTGGTCGTGGACCGAAACACCCTCCAGGTATCCACAGGACGGATATGGGATGCGCAATGAACTAGCAGTTTCGGGCGCAAAATCTAAATCAAATCTTTCATTGCTTGTTATGTAGGCCAATCTTAGGAAAGATGTGAGGGTACGAACAGATAAGCCGCAAATTAAATAAAATTTGAGTAAAAGCTGAACAAGTACTTGTAAATAAATTATTTATTTCTTCGACGCAGGCTAAGGCCACAGAATGTCAGATACATAATTAACATACTACACTATTTTTTAACGCAAAAAAAAAAAAAAACTTCCAATAATTGTCAAAAATTCCTAAATGAAGAACAAAATTAGGTTAACTCTCTAACTAGCAGATCACCGGAGAATACTAATGTGTAAAGTAATCAACAAACTTTCACCCTTGGAGTGTACGTATACTAATATCCTGGTACAGTAACTTTCAACAGTGATATCACCTTAATTCTTCATGTTCCTCAAGCTCTCTCAACACATTTCATGACTGATCTCACTACTCGTGGAAGGAGCCGACGAAAAATACCCATAGTTTCAAGACGAATATATTGTGGTAGTTTCTGCCTTGTTTATAAAAACTCAATAAATGTCTCAGTTATTTACATTTAAAAAATTAAAAGAAAATTATCTAAAACAAATGCAAACTGAAATTGCTCAAACAATCCAATTAAAAACCAATCAAGCACTAATGAAACACAGCAAGCTGCCAGAGGGTAGAAAATGACGCGTTTTAAGTATTCAAAGAAGTAACATGTCTATAGTATCTTGAAGATTGAGACACTTATGCAACATATGGGAATCTTTATTAAGGAAACGTTTCGCCACACAGTGGCTTCATCAGTCCAATACAAAGCAGAAAGGGGTAAGGAGAGGAGGAGTTTGAGGTAATGAGTCCCTCAGCCTGGAATCGATGTGTTTAGTCCATCACTTTCTGCTTTGTATTGGACTGATGAAGCCACTGTGTGGCGAAACGTTTCCTTAATAAAGATTCCCATATGTTGCATAAGTGTCTCAATCTTCAACTTGTCGGTTTCAAAACCATTTATCACAGCTGTGATCTTGGTTACGAAGGACTGCGGTCACGAGACACCCTGGACATGACGATTCTTTATATATCCATTCTACGCCCAGCCTTGGTTGTGTGCGGGTGTCTGGTGGAGCCCTCTGGAGTCTGTCTAGTGCAACTTCATTTTCACCACAATGGCGGATGGTTACAGATGCCGGGTGAACACCGTCTGCATTGAGGTACTACAAGGAGCAGTTTATCCATCCAATGCGGAGATATTACTGCCTGCCATATTACGTGATACTCTGGGGATATCACACTCGGAATTATATGGCATTTCACTCAACGGGGCAAGAAGGATCTTCGTAAAGTTCGCCTGTACAGCAGCATACGACCAGATTGTTGACATGTACCAGGACAAGCGGAAGGTGGTCATGCAAGGGGTTGAGGTATGTGTTAAGGATGTGTCAGCTACATATAAATGGTTGAAATTACGTAATGTACCATTTGAGGCGGGAGAAATGGACATCCAGGATGTATTGAAGAAATATGGCATTATTCATACGATCAACGTGGGACGTTGGACGCACGGGTTATATGCGGGAATGCTGGAGGGAACTTATTCTGTTAAGATGACATTGAGGAAACCTATCCCTTTGTATGTACTAATGGAAAATTTTTGCACCCAGGTCTATGTCACTTATGTTGGACAGGTGCGCACATGCCGGTTATGTGAGCAGCCAGGGCATATAGCAGCAGATTGTGCACGACGGCGAGCTGATGAGCGGAAGGTGGATGAGGGTGGTGTGACTCGCAAGGATGGAAGGACGCCTCAGGTAGAGGAAACAGCTGCACAAATTGACGGTGGTGAGGAGGAAAGGAACTTGCAATCAATGTGGAGCGCAGAGGTGGAACAAGCGGAGAAGAAACAGAGTGAGGTGGACTTGGGACCATACGAAACAATGGAGGCATCTGGTGTGAAGGGTACGACCATGGAGGAAGGTCAGAGCAGTGCGGGGAGGATGCAGAGATACTGAAG
>WNWK01021234.1:0-34384 GCA_009830355.1 Cherax destructor | reverse complement strand
GTTTAATGCAAATAACATACAAAATTTTAACAACAGTTTTGAGGGTACATTAATGTTATAGACACATAAAACAACATTAAGTTGATTTAACTTAGGAGCAGGACCATACAAGGAGTAGAAAAGGTTGTGTTGGTTTGGGGGTCTGCAATGTCTTCGCAAGGAGAGAGGGTCCAGTAGTCATGTCGGCTCAAGTTTGTCTATCTGTCTGTCACTGAGAGTCTTCCAGTACAGATTCAGCGCAGGGATGTCTAACTGGGCATGGAGAGACTCGTTTGTGGCGAAGTCCTCCCATCTGGACACGCTGCAGTTTAAGTAAGTTTGTTTTGGCTGCAAGAGAGAGGGCTAGAGGAGAGTAAGTTATCAGAGGACGTATTAGGGATTTGTAGAGGTGTAGTTTGGTGCGTTGGGAGGCATGTTGGTTTTAGAGGCCAGCAAGGGGCCTTTTGGCTACTGCATGCTTTGAGGAATGTGTCTGTGACAAAGAAGGTGTCAAGATTAATGCCAAGGACTGTGACAGATTGTGTGATGGGGATGTAGGTGCGGGTGTCAGCTGTTCTGAGCTCGACAGGTAATGAAGGATCACGTTTCCTATAGTTAAAATATGTAATGCTGGATTTAGCTGCATTGGTTTTGATCCTCCATTTTTGTTCCCAGAAGGCAATCCTGTCGACCTCATTTTGTGTTTTGTGTGAGAGTGTATCTATATTGGCGTGAGTGGTGAGTTGTGTAATGTCGTCTGCATAGGCTAGTGTGATGGAGTTGTGGTATACAGGTGTTGGAATGTCGTTAGTGTATAAAATGGAGAGGGTAGGGGAGAGGACAGATCCCTGGGGTACTCCAGCATTTAGTGTGAAGTAGTCAGAGTAGCAGCCTTGGAATTTGATTCTCATTGTGCGGCCGTCAAGGAATTTGCAGAGGAGTTTACGAGTAGTGAGAGGCAGGTTAAAGTTAGTGAAGAGTTTGTGTTTGAGCCCTACATGCCAGACAGTGTCAAAAGCTTTTTCAACGTCTTTTGCAACCAGGGCTGTCCTGTTTCTTTGTTTTGTGTTTATGTGGATGTAGTTGAGAATGATGTTAATGGCATCCTGTGTAGATCTGCAAGTTCTGAAGCCAAACTGGCCATCAGAAAGAAGTGAGTTGTGTTCCAGGTATCTGCGAAGGCGATGGTTGATGAGTTTTTCATGGTGCTTGGATTTTGTCCCAACAGCCAGGTTGCATCAAGCTAACACAAGCTAACACTAGAGTCGCCATCGCTTCCAGCACTTCTATAAAGGATCTAACCAGGACAAAATCCAAGCACCATGAACCAGTCAACGCAGGGGTTTACACTATACCCTGTGGAGGCTGTGACAGGATTTATGTAGGAGAAACAGCAAGAAACCTCGAAACACGCCTCAATGAACACATTAATGCATGTAGGAACGATAACCTTAACAACGCCTGACTAGTAATCAAAGAAACTAATTTCCGCAGACACAAGTGCCTTGAATCAGCACTTATCGCTGTTTCTAACACAATTAAACAAAACAAAGGCAGCTTCACCATCTCTGAAGTCTTAGCAAGAATCCTCCTGAAAACAGTAAACCCTACCATCACATAGCATCTCTTGCTAATACTACACAAGCACATCGTAGATGTGGAACACTGCTACAGGCCTTCTCTATTCCAACCTCCAGCAGAAATATTTGTCTAACCTATTTTTATAAGAACATAAGAACATAAGAATGGAGGAACACTGCAGAAGGCCTACTGGCCCATACAAGGCAGGTCCATATCAAAACCACCACTACCTAAGAATTTATTCCCGTACTCACGACACCAATCAAACCCAGCCTCTCGTGAACCCATGCTGAGATTCATTAATCAAATTATGTTCTTCAAGGTGACTTCTAATAATATCAGCTATAATTGATTCTAATAATTTGCCTACTATAGATGTGAGGCTTATTGGACGGTAATTTGATGGAATTGACTTATCCCCTGATTTGAATATAGGAACTACATTAGCTATCTTCCACATCTCTGGCACAATACCAGTTAGGATGGACGTATTAAACACATTCGTTAATGGCTGACTAAGTTCCATCTTGCATTCTTTAAGTACCCTGGAAAACAACTCGTCGGGTCCCGGGGACTTATTTTGCTTCAGTTTATCTATCTGTTTGATAACCATGTCCCTCGTGACAGTAATATTAGTTAACTTGAATTCTTCAGGAACTGAATAATTGTTAATTTCTGGGATCTCATTTACGTCTTCTTGTGTAAAGACTGACAAAAAATAGTCATTAAATAGAGAACACATTTCCAGTTCGTTATCCGTCAGCTGTCCATTCCCAATTTTCAGAGGTCCTACCTTTTCCCTCACCTTCGTCCTATACACTTGAAAGAACCCTTTTGATTCATTAGCAACCTTAATCTCATAGTCACGTTTAGCCTTTCTAATCCCTTTTTTTACTTCTCTTTTCAACTGAACATATTGGTCAATAAGGTTAACATCTCCTCTTTTGATGCGCCTATAAATTCCTCTTTTCTCCCCTAATAGATGTTTTAGCCTCCTGTTAATCCATTTGGGATCGTTATTATTTGACCTAAATTCTCTGTGGGGAATAAATATACTCTGTGCACGTTGTACATTATTAAGAAAAAAATCATAAACGCAGATCCCATCGTAATCGTTAGCTAGATTACCCCAGTCGAGATTAGTCCAGTATAGTCGGCAGAACGAAAATCAGGAACTTTTACCGTATTATCCCTATTCTCGTACTCCCAGGTAATATTAAAAGTAATGGATTTGTGATCACTTGCGCCAAGCTCTTCAGTGATCTCCAGATTGTTTACAAGGGTTTCTTTATTTGACAAGACTAGGTCGAGCAAATTATTACCTCTGGTAGGCTCCGTCACACACTGCTTCAGAAAACAGTCCTGAACTACTTCCATAAAGTCACTGGACTCCAGATTACCGGTCAAAGAAGTCCAGTCAATTTGACTAAAGTTAAAATCCCCTACTATCACTACGTTATTGTGTCTAGAAGCCCTAACAATTTCGTCCCAAAGAAGTCTCCCTCTATCGTGATCCAAGCCTGGAGGTCGGTATATTACACCTACAATCAGTTTTTCTTGACCTTCTAGAAACTCTACCCAAACAGATTCTGTTAATGATCCATCTATTTTTATGCCTGTTTTTATGCAGCAATTTATATTTTCTCGTACATATAATGCAACTCCACCCCCTTTCCCATTATATCTATCTACATGGAACAACTTAAACCCCTGAATATGACACTCAGCAATCATATCCCGACTCTTTATATTATACCATGTTTCAGTTATTGCAATGACATCAAAGTTCCCAGCACATGCTACCAAACGTAATTCGTTAATTTTATTTCTGGCGCTTCGACAGTTAGTGTAAAATACATTGAGATGTATCTTCTTGTGAACCTTTTTCATATTCAGCTTTTGTTTTACACAATTTCTGTTACTATTATTACCCTGTGTTACTCGATTACTGTTATTGTTAAGATTTATGATGTCAAAGCCTGAATCAATATTTTGACCCTCATTATTCACCATTCCTAAACCCATACCTCTAACTAATCCTAGTTTAAAGCCCTAACAACATCCTCAACTGAACTAGAGAAATTCTACACCTGCCCTGGATAAGTGAACCCCATCCCTGGCATACATGTCATTTCGGCCATAGAAGTGGTCCCAGTTGTCAATGAATGGGACTGCATTATCCTTACAGTGTTTGTCCAGCCAGCAATTTATACCAATCGCTCTGGACAGCCATTCATTTCCAACACTCCTTCTTGGCAAAATGCCACATATAACAGGGCGCCCCCCCTTCTTCCTAATTATGTCTATTGCTGTCCTGTACCTTCTAACTAAATCCTCACTTCTACGCTTGCCTACATCATTGCCTCCAGCACTGAGGCAGATAATAGGATTGATCCCATTACCGTTCATGATGTTGTCAAGCCGGCTAACAATATCCTCCATCCCAGCCCCAGGAAAGCAAACCCTCTGTCTCCTACTCCTATCCTTCAAGCAGAATGCCCTATCCATATACCTAACCTGGCTATCCCCAACAACAACAATGTTTTTACCTTCCTTTGTGTCGTTCGTCGTGACGTTCCCAGTAGTCGACTCACATTCATCAGGTATCACGGAGAAGGCATTCGATGTTTCCACAGCAGTCTCTTCTTCATCGTTTCTAACTCTCCATTCGTTTTCTTGATCTTCAACTTCGTTCCTTGAAGTCCGGCCACTGCCCAGGTTCCCTACTACTTCTACCACCACTAGTATTACACCTCACTCTGAGCATATATATACCCTCTGTGTCCATGTATTGTTTATAACGTCTTGACAAAGCTCCTGGAGAGCGAAACGTTGCCACAATAAAATGTCACATTAGTTGTATTTGTGTCCTTTTACTTAACATCTTCCACTTATACACTTCGATCATGTCTCCCCTCATTCTTCGTCTTACAAGTGAATGTAGTTTAAGCGTCTTCAATCATTATTCCAGCACTCAGCCACCTGATACTTGAGTGTTGTGCTAGATCACTGAATTCTGCATTCGGTTCTTCAAGGAAACATAAGAATGTTCAGTGGCTCTGTGACTTATTGCCACCTCTGAATAAATTCACTATGCTGACAACATTCTGCATGACATCACTCATCTGTAATACCTTGACACATGTCAAAATGGTATACAATACCGACAGGTTAGTAAGTAAGACACATATGCAACAGTTAGGCATCTTTATTTCGAAACGTTTCTCCTACACAGTAGGCTTCTTCAGTCGAGTACAGAAAGTAGGCAGGAACAGTAGAGATGTGAAGACGATGTAATCAGTCCATCATCCTTGAAGACGTAATTTTGAGGTGGTCAGTCCCTCAGCCTGGGGAAGAGTTTTGTTCCATAGTCTGAAACAATGTGAAGTTTAAGCGACAGTATGAAGCCTTGTTAGATAAAAGTCTTCAAGGTTAATGGACTGATTACATCGTCTTCACATCTCTACTGCTCCTGCCTACTTGTCTGTACTCGACTGAAGAAGCCGTGGGCGAAACGTTTCGGAATAAAGATACCTAACTGTTGCACATGTGTCCTACTTATCAACCTTTCGGTACTGTATACCGTTTTAACATTGACTCTGTCATACAGTGCAACACAATGGTGTCTTGGTACAGAACAGAAGCCACAACTTTTACAAGTGAGAATGGTTGGATCTGAGAGGGACTGACCTCTCAATCATTACATTCTTTCTTCTACTAGTGGACTACACCTCTCCTTCTGACAGTTTAAGTCTCCATACTACACCTCTCCTTCTGACAGTATAACCCTCCATAGTACACTTCTCCTTCTGACAGTATAAGTCTCCATACTACACCTCTCCTTCTGACAGTATAAGTCTCCATACTACACCTGTCCTTCTGACAGTATAAGTCTCCATACTACACCTCACCTTCTGACAGTATAAGTCTCCATACTACACCTCTCCTTCTGACAGTATAAGTCTCCATACTACACCTCTCCTTCTGACAGTATAAGTCTCCATACTACACCTCACCTTCTGACAGTATAAGTCTCCATACTACACCTGTCCTTCTGACAGTATAAGTCTCCATACTACACCTGTCCTTCTGACAGTATAACCCTCCATACTACACCTCTCCTTCTGACAGTATAAGTCTCCATACTACACCTCACCTTCTGACAGTATAAGTCTCCATACTACACCTCACCTTCTGACAGTATAAGTCTCCATACTACACCTCACCTTCTGACAGTATAAGTCTCCATACTACACCTCACCTTCTGACAGTATAAGTCTCCATACTACACCTCACCTTCTGACAGTATAAGTCTCCATACTACACCTCACCTTATGACAGTATAAGTCTCCATACTACACCTCTTCTTCTGACAGTATAAGTCTCCATACTACACCTCTTCTTCTGACAGTATAAGTCTCCATACTGTCGCTTAAACTTCACAATTGGTTTGTATGAAACAGATGAAGATGTTTCACAGAGACCAATTTGATTAACAAACTGACACATGATAACTTACACAACTTAACATCAATAGATTGTTTACCCTTCAAGAAAACACATCAACACTAAAAGTTTTAAGTTGACGAGAAGATGCATTTTTCCAGCTATTGAACAAAATAAAAATAATTGTACCTACACAGCCTAAAATCATGAAACACTTCATTGAGAGGATACTGTAGGGGTCACATAGCACCTATGGAATGCGAGACATTTAAATTCTACCCAAGCAAGGGAAATACCAATCCAGTTCATTGGATCAAGAGCCCCTGATCAACAGGCAAGGTAATTCAATATTGTAAAATAATGCCATTCTATTTCGATGTAAGCAGTGGTAAACTGACATCAATTTCGATGTTAGCAGTGGTAAAATGACATCAATTTCGATGTTAGCAGTGGTAAAATGACATCAACACACTCCATTAATTATAACAACCTTCTAAGCAGGATACTCCAGTGTTAAAATCTGAAATTTACTCAGAAGATCATCTCTCCAGTTATCACACGGACACAAAATTTTGAAAAGCCTGTCTAAAATTATGCAAATGGCACCAACACATGGAAATAATCCCATGAATCTTGTCCAAGATACATTACACAAGCGCTGAAAACTCGAAGTTGATGGAATAAGCCGTTTTTGAGTTATGAACGTAAACAAACGTGTCCCTGAGAATGCTCTCGAGTAATGAACGTAAACAAACGTGTCTCTGGGAATGTTCTTGAGTAATGAACGTAAACAAACGTGTACCTGAGAATGTTCTTGAGCTATGAACGTAAACAAACGTGTCCCTGAGAATGTTCTTGAGTTAAGAACGTAAACAAACGTGTCCCTGAGAATGTTCTTGAGTTATGAACGTAAACAAACGTATCCCTGAGAAAGTTCTTGAGTTAAGAACGTAAACAAACGCGTCTCTGTGAATGTTCTGAAGCTCGGAAAGTTTTCCTTTATGACTGAAAACGCTAAAAATAGCGTATTTTTTTTTATTGTTTTTTTTCCACTGCTCTCGTTTACACTTTGCGTAAAATTCTCTATAAATCTGTGAAAAATTATATTTTATTTTGATTTTTTTTTAAATCCAATTGGATAAACTTGGCAAAAAAATGAAAAATTGGCGCCCACACATGACTACACTGCTGCAGTGTACATGATGACTACACTGCTGCAGTGTACATGATGATTACACTGCTGCAGTGTACATGATGACTACAATGCTGCAGTGTACATGATGACTACACTGCTGCAGTGTACATGATGACTACACTGTTGCAGTGTACATGATGATTACACTGCTACAGTGTACATAATGACTACACTGCTGCAGTGTACATGATGATTACACTGCTGCAGTGTACATGATGACTACACTGCTGCAGTGTACATGATGACTACACTGCTGCAGTGTACATGATGACTACACTGCTGCAGTGTACATGATGACTACACTGCTGCAGTGTACATGATGACCACTGCTGCAGTGTACATGATGACCACTGCTGCAGTGAGTGCAAGCAGTGGTCGTCACCACGTAACTTGTGTGTTCATTACCTTTGTAACTTGTGAGTTCATTACCTTTGTAACTTGTGAGCTCATTACCTTTGTAACTTGTGAGTTCATTACCTTTGTAACTTGTTAGTTCATTACCTTTGTAACTTGTGAGTTCATTACCTTTGTAACTTGTGAGTTCATTACCTTTGTAACTTGTGAGTTCATTACCTTTGTAACTTGTGAGTTCATTACCTTTGTAACTTGTGAGTTCATTACCTTTGTAACTTGTTAGTTCATTACCTTTGTAACTTGTGAGTTCATTACCTTTGTAACTTGTGAGTTCATTACCTTTGTAAATTGTGAGTTCATTACCTTTGTAACTTGTGAGTTCATTACCTTTGTAACTTGTTAGTTCATTACCTTTGTAACTTGTGAGTTCATTACCTGGACCCATTATGTACCTCTGTAATCTTTTGACTACCGCCCACAGGATGGGTATGGGGTGCATAATAAAGATATCAAACTAACACCACTCAGGTGTGAGTGCAAGCAATGGTCGTCACCACTCAGGTGTGAGTGCAAGCAGTGGTCGTCACCACTCAGGTATGAGTGCAAGCAGTGGTCGTCACCACTCAGGTGTGAGTGCAAGCAGTGGTCGTCACCACTCAGGTATGAATACAAGCAGTGGTCGTCACCACTCAGGTGTGAGTGCAAGCAGTGGTCGTCACCACACAGGTGTGAGTGCAAGCAGTGGTCGTCACCACTCAGGTATGAATACAAGCAGTGGTCGTCACCACTCAGGTGTGAGTGCAAGCAGTGGTCGTCACCACACAGGTGTGAGTGCAAGCAGTGGTCGTCACCACTCAGGTATGAATACAAGCAGTGGTCGTCACCACTCAGGTGTGAGTGCAAGCAGTGGTCGTCACCACTCAGGTGTGAGTGCAAGCAGTGGTCGTCACCACTCAGGTGTGAGTGCAAGCAGTGGTCGTCACCACACAGGTGTGAGTGCAAGCAGTGGTCGTCACCACTCAGGTGTGAGTGCAAGCAGTGGTCGTCATCACACAGGTGTGAGTGCAAGCAGTGGTCGTCACCACTCAGGTATGAATACAAGCAGTGGTCGTCACCACTCAGGTGTGAGTGCAAGCAGTGGTCGTCATCACACAGGTGTGAGTGCAAGCAGTGGTCGCCACCACTCAGGTATGAATACAAGCAGTGGTCGTCACCACTCAGGTGTGAGTGCAAGCAGTGGTCGTCACCACTCAGGTGTGAGTGCAAGCAGTGGTCGTCACCACTCAGGTGTAAGTGCAAGCAGTGGTCGTCACCACACAGGCGTGAGTGCAAGCAGTGGTCGTCACCACTCAGGTGTGAGTGCAAGCAGTGGTCGTCATCACACAGGTGTGAGTGCAAGCAGTGGTCGTCACCACTCAGGTGTGAGTGCAAGCAGTGGTCGTCATTAAACAGGTGCGAGTGCAAGCAGTGGTCGTCACCACTCAGGTGTGAGTGCAAGCAGTGGTCGTCACCAAACAGGTGCGAGTGCAAGCAGTGGTCGTCACCACTCAAGTGTGAGTGCAGGCAGTGGTCGTCTAAACACAGGTGTGAGTGCAGGTAGTGGTCGTCACAACTCAGGTGTGAGTGCAGGCAGTGGTCGTCTGAACACAGGTGTGAGTGCAAGCAGTGGTCGTCACCACTCAGGTGAGTGCAGACAGTGGTCGTCACCACTCAGGTGTGAGTGAAGGCAGTAGTCGTCACCACTAAGGTGTGAGTGTAAGCAGTGGTCGTCACCACTCAGGTATGAATACAAGCAGTGGTCGTCACCACTCAGGTGTGAGTGCAAGCAGTGGTCGTCACCACACAGGTGTGAGTGCAAGCAGTGGTCGTCACCACTCAGGTATGAATACAAGCAGTGGTCGTCACCACTCAGGTGTGAGTGCAAGCAGTGGTCGTCACCACTCAGGTGTGAGTGGAAGCAGTGGTCGTCACCACACAGGTGTGAGTGCAAGCAGTGGTCGTCACCACTCAGGTGTGAGTGCAAGCAGTGGTCGTCATCACACAGGTGTGAGTGCAAGCAGTGGTCGTCACCACTCAGGTATGAATACAAGCAGTGGTCGTCACCACTCAGGTGTGAGTGCAAGCAGTGGTCGTCATCACACAGGTGTGAGTGCAAGCAGTGGTCGTCACCACTCAGGTATGAATACAAGCAGTGGTCGTCACCACTCAGGTGTGAGTGCAAGCAGTGGTCGTCACCACTCAGGTGTGAGTGCAAGCAGTGGTCGTCACCACTCAGGTGTAAGTGCAAGCAGTGGTCGTCACCACACAGGTGTGAGTGCAAGCAGTGGTCGTCACCACTCAGGTGTGAGTGCATGCAGTGGTCGTCATCACACAGGTGTGAGTGCAAGCAGTGGTCGTCACCACTCAGGTGTGAGTGCAAGCAGTGGTCGTCACCAAACAGGTGCGAGTGCAGGCAGTGGTCGTCTAAACACAGGTGTGAGTGCAGGCAGTGGTCGTCACCACACAGGTGTGAGTGCAGGCAGTGGTCGTCTAAACACAGGTGTGAGTGCAGGCAGTGGTCGTCACCACTCAGGTGAGTGCAGGCAGTGGTCGTTACCACTCAGGTGTGAGTGCAGGCAGTGGTCGTCACCACTCAGGTGTGAGTGCAAGCAGTGGTCGTCACCACTCAAGTGTGAGTGCAGGCAGTGGTCGTCACCACTCATGTGTGAGTGCAAGCGGTGGTCGTCACCACTAGGTGTGAGTGCAGGTAGTGGTCGTCACAACTCAGGTGTGAGTGCAGGCAGTGGTCGTCTGAACACAGGTGTGAGTGCAAGCAGTGGTCGTCACCACTCAGGTGAGTGCAGACAGTGGTCGTCACCACTCAGGTGTGAGTGAAGGCAGTGGTCGTCACCACTAAGGTGTGAGTGTAAGCAGTGGTCGTCACCACTCAGGTGTGAGTGAAGGAAGTGGTCGTCACCACTCAGGTGTGAGTGCAAGCAGAGGTCGTCACCACTCAGGTTTGAGTGCAGGCAGTGGTCGTCACCAATCAGGTGTGAGTGCAAGCAGTGGTCGCCACCACACAGGTGTGAGTGCAAGCAGTGGTCGTCACCACTCATGTGTGAGTGCAGGCAGTGGTAGTCACCCATCAGGTGTGAGTGCAAGCAGTGGTCGCCACCACACAGGTGTGAGTGCAAGCAGTGGTCGCCACCACTCAGGTGTGAGTGCAAGCAGTGGTCGTCACCACACAGGTGTGAGTGCAAGCAGTGGTCGCCACCACACAGGTGTGAGTGCAAGCAGTGATCGCCACCACTCAGGTGTGAGTGCAAGCAGTGGTCGTCACCACACAGGTGTGAGTGCAAGCAGTGGTCGTCACTACACAGGTGTGAGTGCAAGCAGTGGTCGTCACCTCTCAGGTGTGAGTGCAAGCAGTGGTCGTCATCACGCAGGTGTGAGTGCAAGCAGTGGTCGTCACCACTCAGGTGTGAGTGCAAGCAGTGGTCGTCACCACTCAGGTGTGAGTGCAAGCCGTGGTCGTCACCACTCAGGTGTGAGTGCAAGCAGTGGTCGTCACCACTCAGATGTGAGTGCAGGCATTGGTCGTCACCACACAGGTGTGAGTGCAGGCAGTGGTCGTCACCACTCAGGTGTGAGTGCAAGCAGTGGTCGCCACCACACAGGTGTGAGTGCAAGCAGTGGTCGCCACCACACAGGTGTGAGTGCAAGCAGTGGTCGTCACCACACAGGTGTGAGTGAGGGCAGTGGTCGTCACCACTCAGGTGTGAGTGTAAGCAGTGGTCGCCACCACACAGGTGTGAGTGCAAGCAGTGGTCGCCACCACTCAGGTGTGAGTGCAAGCAGTGGTCGTCACCACTCAGGTGTGAGTGCAAGCAGTGGTCGTCACCACTCAGGTGTGAGTGCAGGCAGTGGTCTTCACCACTCAAGTGTGAGTGCAGGCAGTGGTCGTCACCACACAGGTGTGAGTGCAAGCAGTGGTCGTCACCACTCAGGTGTGAGTGCAAGCAGTGGTCGTCACCACTCAGGTGTGAGTGCAAGCAGTGGTCGTCACCACTCAGGTGTGAGTGCAGGCAGTGGTCGTCACCACTCAGGTGTGAGTGCAAGCAGTGGTCGTCACCACACAGGTGTGAGTGCAGGCAGTGGTCGTCACCACTCATGTGAGTGCAAGCGGTGGTCGTCCCCACAGGTGTGAGTGCAAGAGTGGTCGTCACCACTCAGGTGTGAGTGCAAGCAGTGGTCGTCACCATCAGTGTGAGTGCAAGCAGTGGTCGTCACCACTCAGGTGTGAGTGCAAGCAGTGGTCGTCACCACTCAGGTGTGAGTGAAGCAGTGGTCGTCACCACTCAGGTGTGAGTGCAAGCAGTGGTCGTCACCACTCAGGTGTGAGTGAGGCAGTGGTCGTCACCACTCAGGTGTGAGTGCAAGCAGTGGTCGTCACCACCAGGTTTGAGTGCAGCAGTGGTCGTCACCACAGGTGTGAGTGCAAGCAGTGGTCACCACACAGGTGTGAGTGCAAGCAGTGGTCGTCACCACTCAGGTGTGAGTGCAGGCAGTGGTGTCACCACATCAGGTGTGAGTGCAAGCAGTGGTCGCCACCACACAGGTGTGAGTGCAAGCAGTGGTCGCCACCACCAGGTGTGAGTGCAAGCAGTGGTCGCACACCAGGTGTGAGTGCAAGCAGTGGTCGCACCACACAGGTGTGAGTGCAAGCAGTGGTCGCACCACCAGTGTGAGTGCAAGCAGTGGTCGTCACCACACAGGTGTGAGTGCAAGCAGTGGTCGTCACCACACAGGTGTGAGTGCAAGCAGTGGTCGTCACCACTCAGGTGTGAGTGCAAGCAGTGGTCGTCACCACAGGTGTGAGTGCAAGCAGTGGTCGTCACCACTCAGGTGTGAGTGCAAGCAGTGGTCGTCACCACTCAGGTGTGAGTGCAAGCAGTGGTCGTCACCACCAGGTGTGAGTGCAAGCAGTGGTCGTCACCACTCAGGTGTGAGTGCAGGCAGTGGTCGTCACCACACAGGTGTGAGTGCAAGCAGTGGTCGTCACCACTCAGGTGTGAGTGCAAGCAGTGGTCGTCACCACTCAGGTGTGAGTGCAAGCAGTGGTCGTCACCACACAGGTGTGAGTGCAAGCAGTGGTCGTCACCACTCAGGTGTGAGTGCAAGCAGTGGTCGTCACCACAGGTGTGAGTGCAAGCAGTGTCGTCACCACACAGGTGTGAGTGCAGCAGTGGTCGTCACCACTCAGTGTGAGTGCAGCAGTGGTCGTCACCACACAGGTGTGAGTGCAAGCAGTGGTCGTCACCACACAGGTGTGAGTGCAAGCAGTGGTCGTCACCACTCAGGTGTGAGTGCAAGCAGTGGTCGTCACCACACAGGTGTGAGTGCAAGCAGTGGTCGTCACCACTCAGGTGTGAGTGCAAGCAGTGGTCGTCACCACTCAGGTGTGAGTGCAAGCAGTGGTCGTCACCACACAGGTGTGAGTGCAAGCAGTGGTCGTCACCACTCAGGTGTGAGTGTAATCAGTGGTCGTCACCACACAGGTGTGAGTGCAAGCAGTGGTCGTCACCACATAGATGTGAGTGCAAGCAGTGGTCGTCACCACACAGGTGTGAGTGCAGGCAGTGGTCGTCATCACTCAGGTGTGAGTGCAAGCAGTGGTCGTCACCACTCAGGTGTGAGTGCAAGCAGTGGTCGTCACCTCACAGGTGTGAGTGCAGCAGTGGTCGTCACCACTCAGGTGTGAGTGCAAGCAGTGGTCGTCACCACCAGGTGTGAGTGCAAGCAGTGGTCGTCACCACTCAGGTGTGAGTGCAAGCAGTGTCGTCACCACTCAGGTGTGAGTGCAAGCAGTGGTCGTCACCCCTCAGGTGTGAGTGCAGGCAGTGGTCGTCACCACTCAGGTGTGAGTGCAAGCAGTGGTCGTCACCACACAGGTGTGAGTGCAGGCAGTGGTCGTCACCACTCAGGTGTGAGTGCAGGCAGTGGTCGTCACCACACAGGTGTGAGTGCAGGCAGTGGTCGTCACCACTCAGGTGTGAGTGCAGGCAGTGGTCGTCACCACTCAGGTGTGAGTGCAAGCAGTGGTCGCCACCACACAGGTGTGAGTGCAGGCAGTGGTCGTCACCACTCAGGTGTGAGTGCAGGCAGTGGTCGTCACCACACAGGTGTGAGTGCAAGCAGTGGTCGTCACCACACAGGTGTGGAAGCAGTGGTCTCACCGCTCAGGTGTGAGTGCCGGGCAGTGGTCGTCACCACACAGGTGTAGTGCAAGCAGTGGTCGTTATCACACAGTTTGGTAAGCGTGGTTCACCACTCAGGTGTTATGCGTGGTCGTCACCACACAGGTTGAGTGCAATAGTTCGTCATCAACAGGTGCTGGTATCTTCACCGCCTCATAATTATCCCGGTAGCTCTTGTCCAAACACCTCATCAAAATATCGGTTATCTTTACTATATTTTTACTGGTAATTGCTTTTTTAATCACCTAAATTCTTATTCTTTATTCATAACTTTATTAGTTTATCAGACAATCTGTCTTACACTCATATTAAAATATTTAAAGAAGCTGAATATTAACATATCAAGCTTACCAGATGAGTTACCTACAAGTGTTCTAAACCCTTGTAGCTGCCAGATGAGTTACCTACATGTGTTCTAAACCCTTGTAGCTGCCAGATGAGTTACCGACAAGTGTTCTAAACCCTTGTAGCTGCCAGATGAGTTACCGACAAGTGTTCTAAACCCTTGTAGCTGCCAGATGAGTTACCTACAAGTTTTCTAAACCCTTGTAGCTGCCAGATGAGTTACCGACAAGTGTTCCAAACCCTTGTAGCTGCCAGATGAGTTACCGACAAGTGTTCTAAACACTTGTAACTGCCAGATGAGTTGCCTACAAGTGTTCTAAACCCTTGTAGCTGCCAGATGAGTTACCGACAAGTGTTCTAAACCCTTGTAGCTGCCAGATGAGTTACCTACAAGTGTTCTAAACACCTTGTAGCTGCCAGATGAGTTGCATACAAGTGTTCTAAACCCTTGTAGCTGCCAGATGAGTTACCTACAAGTGTTCTAATCCCTTGTAGCTGCCAGATGAGTTACCGACAAGTGTTCTAAACCCTTGTAACTGCCAGATGAGTTACCTACAAGTGTTCTAAACCCTTGTAGCTGCCAGATGAGTTACCTACAAGTGTTCCAAACCCTTGTAGCTGCCAGATGAGTTACCGACAAGTGTTCTAAACACTTGTAGCTGCCAGATGAGTTACCTACAAGTGTTCTAAACCCTTGTAGCTGCCAGATGAGTTACCGACAAGTGTTCTAAACACTTGTAGCTGCCAGATGAGTTACCTACAAGTGTTCTAAATCCTTGTAGCTGCCAGATGAGTTACCGACAAGTGTCCTAAACCCTTATAGCTGCCAGATGAGTTACCGACAAGTGTTCTAAACCCTTATAGCTGCCAGATGAGTTACCGACAAGTGTTCTAAACCCTTGTAGCTGCGAGATGAGTTACCTACAAGTGTTCCAAACCCTTGTAGCTTTCAGATGAGTTACCGACAAGTGTTCTAAACACTTGTAGCTGCCAGATGAGTTACCGACAAGTGTTCTAAACACTTGTAGCTGCCAGATGAGAGACCTACAAGTGTTCTAAACCCTTGTAGCTGCCAGATGAGTTACCGACAAGTGTTCTAAACCCTTATAGCTGCCAGATGAGTTACCGACAAGTGTTCTAAACCCTTATAGCTGCCAGATGAGTTACCGACAAGTGTTCTAAACACTTGTAGCTGCCAGATGAGTTACCTACAAGTGTTCTAAACCCTTGTAGCTGCCAGATGAGTTACCGACAAGTGTTCTAAACCCTTATAGCTGCCAGATGAGTTACCGACAAGTGTTCTAAACCCTTATAGCTGCCAGATGAGTTACCGACAAGTGTTCTAAACCCTTGTAGCTGCCAGATGAGTTACCGACAAGTGTTCTAAACCCTTATAGCTGCCAGATGAGTTACCGACAAGTGTTCTAAACACTTGCAGCTGCCAGATGAGTTACCTACAAGTGCTCTAAACCCTTGTAATTGCTAGATGAGTTGCCTACAAGTGTTCTAAACCCTTGTAGCTGCCAGATGAGTTACATACAAGTGTTCTAAACCCTTGTAGCTGCCAGATGAGTTACATACAAGTGTTCTAAACCCTTGTAGCTGCCAGTTAGTTTCTCCTCTAACACTAATATTTAAAAAAAAAAAAACACTGTAAGAAGGTCAGGTTCTACTAGACTTGAAACTCGAAAATTATGTTCAGATTTTTAAAAAATAATGGAGACAAAGCTGACGGGGTTTTAGGCGGCCTTATCAAACACCCAAACAGTAACTACTAGTGTCCCAAACACATACACATACAAATACAAATAGATACAATACAAATAGACAGATCTCCACTTTAAGGAGGTTATTAGTAGAACATACAGTAAAACAACCAATAAAATCACATCATGAAATCCTGTGTAGTCTGCAACCAAACAAACAAACGAGCTATTGCATGGATTACATGCAACTTCTGTGGGAAATGGCCCCACAAACCTTGTGCAGGTATTCAGGAATCATCTGCAAGAGATATTAAACCAGGGAAGTGTTTTTGGGTATGCCCAAATGAGACCGAACTGTGGAATAAAATCACATTGGCATTAAAAGATAATAACATCAAAACGGTCTTCATAAAAAAACAAAACATGACAGCATTCTATAACAGATTGGAAAATAAAAAGTCTGGGCCAGATTATGCTATCGCCCCTGGTACAAATGCTGTCCTGGTAGACAGTAACTGTAAGAATAGAGAAATAAATGATAGTGGCTTGGAGAGGGACAGGAGCTCTAGTGGAAAAACAGATGTAGGCAAGGACATACAAAAACCAATGTTACAAGCTAGCAATACCAAGGGAGATAGTAAACAAGGGGATGCCCCGGGAAATAGTGAAGATAAATTACCAGAAATAACTGATGAAGACACCATTGTTAGTACTAGTGCTGAAGATAGAAATGAGACAGGAACACACGCACCAGTAGGGAACACAGTCACAAAAAACAAGGCAAACAGAAACCAGGCCTATGCACATTCTATGCACTTGGAATCTGCAGGCATGGAAAATCTGGAAAACAGATGGGACGTGCAACTTTGACCACCCCAGAAAATGCCGTGTCCATATGGTAACAGGAAAATGCAACCTCCCTTCCTGTAAGCTTTTCCACCCTGAAATGTGTCACTCATCAGTTCAGGAAAGACAGTGCTATAACCTATATTGCCAGGCACACCACCTAAAGGGTATGAGAAGACACAGAACATCCAGACCATGACAAAACCTGGGTAGCCACAACCACTCCAGAGAGAGAGTTTTTTTTTTTTTTAGCGCCAGGAAGGAAAAAAAGCTGGCAGGGAATACCATAAATCGTACACCAACTCCGATCATTTCTGGAGTGGAATCACAGTCAATGGCCTCCACTCCAGAACAACAGATATTAGTGCCAGGAAAAAAAGACCCCCCCATACCACCAATACCACCAATCCAACGACATTCATCTTTGCAAATATACAGGGTCTAAAGCCAGCAACAAACAACAAGATACCTTACATCCGTGGACTGCTTACAGAGTCAAATGCAATGTTTGTGGCTTTCACAGAGACCCACATAAAGGATCACTTGGACAATGAAATATGGATCCCGGGCTACAACCTATACAGATGTGACAGAGTGAACAGGCAAAAGGGGGGTTGGCCTGTATTTCACAGTCACTTATATGCTCAGAACTATTAAATGCCTCAAATGATGTAGTTGAAGTTTTAGCAGTAAAGATCGAGAACTAAAACCTGGTCATTGTGGTTGTATACAAACCTCCGGATGCAACGTCCCAACAATTCCAGGAACAGCTTTTGAAAATTGACCACTGTCTGGAAAATCTTCCAGCTCTTGCCCCCAACTTCTTGCTCCTGGGAGATTTCAACCGAAGGCACCTAAAATGGAGGAATATAGCAAATACCCTGGACCTCATCTTCACTAACAATGATGATCTGATACGAAATGTCACCTTATCAAAAATATATACTCAGATCACAACATAATAGAGGTCCAGACATGCATGCGGGGAGCCCCAGATCGACAAAATGTGATCAGTCGCGAGGAAGCCTTCACCAAATTCAACTTCAATAACAAAAACATAAGGTGGGACCAAGTAAACCAAGTCCTAAATGATATAAACTGGGAAGATAGCCTAAGCAACACGGATCCTAACCTATGTCTAGAACAAATTAACTCGGTGGCACTTGAGGTTTGCTCAAGACAAATTCCCTTAAGGAAAATGAGGAGAAGATGTAAACTAGAAAGAGAAAGACGTCCCTATACAGGCGAAGGCAAAAAATAACAGCGGCTAAAAGAGGCCAATATATCTCCAATACATAGGGAGACATTGGTCAGAGAAACAGCAAACATCGAACTAAAGCTAAAGGAATTTTACAGGAATCAAGAAACGGGGGAAGAACTAAAAGCCATAAATGAAAATGAAAGAAACCCAAAGTATTTCTTTTCTTATGCCAAATCAAAGTCGAGAACAGCATCCAGAATTGGGCCCCTACTTAAACGAGATGGTTCCTACACAGATGACAGCAAGGCAAAGAGTGAGCTACTCAAGTCCCAATATGACTCGGTTTTTAGCGAGCCGCTAACCAGACTGAGAATCGAAGACCTAAATGATTTTTTTATGAGAGAGACAGAATTTGGTAGACACAAACCCATCTGATATTATCCTGACGCCAAATGACTTCGAAAAGGCGATAAATCACGTGCTTTTAACATCCTATGGAGAGGGAGCATGGACGATGGGGTCGTCTCACAGCTACTAAAAACAACAGACATAGCCCCACTCCACAAAGTGGGCAGTAAAGCAATAGCAAAGAACTACAGACCAATAGCGCTAACGTCCCAAATCATAAAAATCTTTGAAAGGGTTCTAAGAAGCAAGATCACCCATCGAGATACCCATCAGTTACAGAACACAGGGCAGCATGGGTTTAGAGCAGGTCGCTCTTGTCTGTTCCAACTACTGGATCACTATGACAAGGACCTGGATGCTCTAGAAGACAAACAGAATGCAGATGTAATATACACAGATTTTGCAAAAGCCTTTAACAAGTGTGACCATGGTGTAATAGCACACAAAATGCGTGATAAAGGAATTACAGGAAAAGTTGGTAGATGGATCTATAATTTCCTAACAAGTAGAACACAAAGAGTAATAGTAAACAGAGTAAAGTCTGAGGCGGCTACGGTGATAAGCTGTTCCACAAGGCACAGTACTCTCTCCCATCTTGTTCCTCATCTTCATGTCGGACGTAGACAGGGATATCAGCCACAGTGCCGTGTCTTCCTTTGCAAATGACATCCGGATTTGCATGACAGTGTCCTCCATTGAAGACACTGCAAGACTCCAGGCGGACATCAACCAAATCTTTAAATGGGCCGCAGAAAACAATATGAAGTTCAATTATGAGAAATTTCAATTACTCTGATATGGAAAACGTGAGGAAATTAAAACTTCATCGGAGTATAAAACAAATTCCAACCACACAATAGAGCGAAAAACTAATGTCAGAGACCTGGGAGTGATCATGCCAGAGGATCTCACCTTCAAAGACCATAACATTGTATCAATCGCATCTGCTAGAATATTGACAGGATGGATAATGAGAAGCTTCAAAACCAGGGATGCCAAGCCCATGATGACACTCTTTAGGTAGCTTGTTCTATCTAGGCTGGAATATTGCCGCACACTCACAGCATCTTTCAAGGCAGGTGAAATTGCTGACCTAGAAAATGTACAGAGATCTTTCACAGCACGCATAACTGCGATAAAACATCTCAATTACTGGGAACGCTTGAAGTTCCTCAACCTGTACTCCCTAGAACGCAGGCGGGAGATATACATTATTATATGCACTTGGAAAATCTTAGAGGGATTAGTACCAAACTTGCACACGAAAATCACTCCCTATGAAAGCAAAAGACTCCCCCCAATGAAAAACAGGGGTGCCACTAACACGATAAGAGACCATTGCCTGCGTCGCTGAATGTTTTCTAACGAATTTATATCCATTCTGTAATATGGAGACCAGAACTGAGCTGCGTAATCTAGGTGAGGCCTTACTAATGACATATAAATCTGTAATATAACCACTGGACTTCTGTTGCTTACACTTCTTGATATAAATCCCAGTTATCTATTTGCCTTATTACGTACGCTTAGGCATTGCTGTCTTGGTTTAAGGTTGCTGCTTACCATAACCACCAAGTCCTTTTCTCATTCTGTACGGCTAAGTTCAACATTATTAAGCTGGTAGGTGCTAGGGTTATGAACATTCCCGAGCTTTAGAAGTTTGCATTTATCTACATTGAACTGCATCTGCCACTTTTCTGACCACGAACTGAGTTTGTCTAAATCCTCCTGAATCCTAAATCCTCATGAACTTCTTAGCAAATTTTGCGGATAACACAAAACTTGGGAAAAATCGGAGCATCTAAAGCAGACTGAGAATTCAGAGTGATCTGGATAACTTAACGACGTAGTCAGAGACGCGCAGGATGAGTATCTACGTATCAGTGAGCAGCAAAGCTGACAAAATACTATGTTCCATGGCTAGAAATTTCTCGTAAATAGACCAGATACCGTAATGACTACAGTGTTAGGCCTCATCTTGAATATGCCGTCCAGTTTTGGTATCCAAATTACTCAAAAGACGAAGATAGGCTGGCGAGGAGGGAGAGGAAGGCAACTTGCATTACTAGGAAACAAACCATATAAAAGATTTGACCTTTTCTTTCTTATGACAGCGAGACTGCGAAGTGATTTTTGTCCAGACTTTTAAGATAACGAATAATTTTGACGCACTTAAACACGAAGAACTATTTGAGGAGCAAATTGAGTCAATAATTCGAAACAGTGGAATGAAAATTCGTAGCAAAGATGCAACACAAATGTAAGCAAAGGTTTTGCAAAAGAATTATAGAAGAGTGGAACAGACTACCCACTGAGGATGTAAAGGCCAAGACAATCCAGTCATATAAGAACCAACTGGTCAAGCACTTTGCAAATATACGAGTCAGCTGGTTACTATTAAGGGACACACTGAAACTAACGTAGTTCTGATGTTTGTTTAGCAACATCAGGACGGCGGGTTGATGGACTAGCCAACTAAATTAATACTACTACTAGTGGTAGAAGTAGAGTAGCAGTGGTGGTAGTGATAGTAGTAGCCTGCATCATAGTGTCCAAAAGTAGAGCAAGTGGTAACTGGAAGTGGAACCACTGGTGAGGGGCAGTGGAGTAACACAAGTAGTTACAGTTGGAACAATATTACTAACTAGAGGTAGTGCCAGTACCGTCCTCCCAATGCTATCTATCCTGTAATTCAAAGCCATTTTTTTAACACTATATCATGGCACACCTTATCCCCTGATTCACTGGCGGCAGTGGCCAGAAAGAGCGGAGGATGGGGACAGAACCTTCTACTTTACTATCCTTGACTCAGACAGCTAGATCAGGGATGCCCAGACCGGGGTACTCGTATCAGTGAGAAGTATTCCAAGGAATTTGGAGGCGGTGGTAGGAGGGGCTACGCGAGTGAGTTATTTTAATTTGTTGTGTTGCTTTTGTCATCAGTGTTTTTTTTTTTCAAATAATTTATGCTTTTTCTGTTTTTTTTTTTCAAATTAAACGTTGAGTTCCCAAATAAAGACAATCTTTATTAATAAAAGAAGAAGTTCAATCTTACAGTTACATGAAAGTACATCAGTGTTGTTATTGTGAACATATATGAATAACTGAAGTGTGGTTTAGGTGTCAGTGTAAGAGAGAATATACTGAGCAGTGACTCAGTGTATATCCCTTGAGAGGTTAATACCTAAAACAGGAGAAAAAAGTATTTCTGACTTGTGAACAAGCGATGTACAGCCTTGGAAAAATAAACACATAAGCAGTATAATGTGATCCTTATTGACAACGTTTCGCCCACGCAGTGGGCTTTATCGAGTCACAACAGATCTACCTGGAAAATGAGCAACATGGAGATATATATAGGGTACAGTCAGCATTCTCCACCTGACTGTACCCTATATATATCTCCATGTTGCTCATTTTCCAGGTAGATCTGTCTGTGACTCGATAAAGCCCACTGCGTGGGCGAAACGTTGTCAATAAAGGATCACATTATACTGCTTATGTGTTTATTTTTCCATTGTGTCGGTATTTTATACCATTTATTTCCAACGATGTACAGCCTTGATGACCCCTCGAGTAGTCGATAGGTTTTAAACTCGATTATTCTACCAAAGAAATATTATTATTATTATTATTATTATTGTTATTAGAAGTAGCAGTATCGTAGTTATTATTATTAGTATCGTAATTATTATCATTATTATTATTATTATTATTATTATTATTATTATTATTAGTAGTAGTAGTAGTAGTAGTAGTATCGTAATTATTATTATTCTTAGTAGTAGCATAGTAATTATTATTATTTTTTATATGCACCATAATGGCGTCGCTCAGCCTGACTGAGAGACCCTTATTCTCAAGTTTCAAAATTTTCCACATTCTTATGTAAGCATGGATTGTCTGGCTTGTGTATCATTAAGAACCAGGGTGACTGTGTCCACAACACCACCACTGAAGCCCTGGGAGATACCAGGGTGACTGTGTCCACAACACCACCACTGAAGCCCTGGGTGATACCAGGGTGACTGTGTCCACAACACCACAACTGAAGCCCTGGGTGATACCAGGGTGACTGTGTCCACAACACCACCACTGAAGTCCTGGGTGATACCAGAGTGACTGTGTCCACAACACCACCACTGAAGCCCTGGGTGATACCAGGGTGACTGTGTCCACAACACCATCACTGAAGCCCTGGGTATACCAGGGTGACTGTGTCCACAACACCACACTGAAGCCCTGGGTGATACCAGGGTGACTGTGTCCACAACACCACCTCTGAAGCCCTGGGTGGCATCAGGGTGACTGTGTCCCAACACCACCACTGAAGCCCTGGGTGGCACCAGGGTGACTGTGTCCACAAAACCACCACTGAAGCCCTGGGTGATACCAGGGTGACTGTGTCCACAACACCACCTCTGAAGCCCTGGGTGATACCAGGGTGACTGTGTCCACAACACCACCACTGAAGCCCTGGGTGATACCAGGGTGACTGTGTCCACAACACCACCACTGAAGCCCTGGGTGATACCAGGGTGACTGTGTCCACAACACCACCACTGAAGCCCTGGGTGATACCAGGGTGACTGTGTCCACAACACCACCACTGAAGCCCTGGGTGATACCAGGGTGACTGTGTCCACAACACCACCACTGAAGCCCTGGGTGATACCAGGGTGACTGTGTCCACAACACCACCTCTGAAGCCCTGGGTGGCATCAGGGTGACTGTGTCCACAACACCACCACTGAAGCCCTGGGTGGCACCAGGGTGACTGTGTCCACAACACCACCACTGAAGCCCTGGGTGGCATCAGGGTGACTGTGTCCACAACACCACCACTGAAGCCCTGGGTGGCATCAGAGTGACTGTGTCCACAACACCATCACTGAAGCCCTGGGTGGCATCAGAGTGACTGTGTCCACAACACCGCCACTGAAGCCCTGGGTGGCATCAGGGTGACTGTCTACCTGGAGTCTACCTGGAGAGAATTCCAGGGGTCAACGCCCCCGCGGCCCGGTCTGTGACCAGGCCTCCTGTTGGACCAGAGCCTGATCAACCAGGCTGTTACTGCTGGCGGCACGCTGTGTTCACAACACCACCACTGAAGCCCTGGGTTGCATCAGAGTGACTGTGTCCACAACACAACCACTGAAGCCCTGGGTGGCATCAGGGTGACTGTGTCCACAACACCATCACTGAAGCCCTGGGTGGCATCAGGGTGACTGTGTCCACAACACTACCCCTGAAGCCCTGGGTGGCACCAGGGTGACTGTGTTCACAACACCATCACTGAAGCTCCGGGTGGCATCAAGGTGACTGTGTCCACAACACCATCACTGAAGCCCTGGGTGGCATCAGGGTGACTGTGTCCACAACACTACCCCTGAAGCCCTGGGTGGCACCAGGGTGACTGTGTCCACAACACCACCACTGAAGCCCTGGGTGGCATCAGGGTGACTGTGTCCACAACACCACCACTGAAGCCCTGGGTGGCACCAGGGTGACTGTGCACAACATCCACTGAGCCCTGGGTGGCATCCAGGTGACTGTGTCCACAACACCATCACTGAAGCCCTGGGTGGCATCAGAGTGACTGTGTCCACAACACGCCACTGAAGCCCTGGGTGGCATCAGGTGACTGTCTACCTGGTCTACCTGGAGATTCCAGGGGTCAACGCCCGCGACCGGTCTGTGACCAGGCTCCTGTTGGACCAGAGCCTGATCAACCAGGCTGTTACTGCTGGCGGCACGCTGTGTTCACAACACCACCACTGAAGCCCTGGGTTGCATCAGAGTGACTGTGTCCACAACACCACCACTGAAGCCCTGGGTGGCATCAGGGTGACTGTTCACAACACCATCACTGAAGCTCTGGGTGGCATCAAGGTGACTGTGTCCACAACACCATCACTGAAGCCCTGGGTGGCATCAGGGTGACTGTGTCCACAACACTACCCCTGAAGCCCTGGGTGGCACCAGGATGACTGTGTTCACAACACCATCACTGAAGCTCTGGGTGACATCAGGGTGACTGTGTCCACAACACTACCACTGAAGCCCTGGGTGATATCAGGGTGACTGTGTCCACAACACCACCACTGAAGCCCTGTGTGGCATCAGGGTGACTGTGTCCACAACATCATTACTGAAGCTCTGGGTGGTACCAGGGTGGCACCAGGGTGGCATCCAGGGTGACTGTGTCCACAACACAACCACTGAAGCCTGGGTGATATCAGGGTGACTGTGTCCACAACACTACCACTGAAACCCTGGGTGACACCAGGGTGACTGTGTCCACAACAACACCACTGAAGCCCTGGGTGATACCATGGTGACTGTGTCCACAACAACACCACTGAAAGTTAGGTTAGGTTAAGTTAGGTTGGACTAGGTTAGGCTAGAATGCCCAAACTTAGATTACATCAACTAATATCAACGTATATTTACTAGGTAACAAAATTAAAGGAAACGAAAAACGGTCGTAATACGTCTGGCAACGTGGTGGAGAAAAATGACCAGAAAACGTTAAACTTAAACTCTATACGATTCCCACTCGTGCTTCTAGATTGGGCGGATTTAATCTATTTATTCCTCTACCCTAATAGTATTCAATTATTTTTGTAGAGATTCACATCATTTTAATTTTCTATTTCCTATAAAGTTTTTGTTTATGAGAGTTAATCACGTCGATAATGAGCGATTCATTTAAAAAATTAACAATATTGGGTCAGTAAGCTAATAAAAGATGGATGGAACGATTCATGGGTTTAGGCTGTGTGGGTGTAAATTTTGTTGGATTCTGTGCACTACCTGGAAAATTAATCTTCTGGTCAGTATTACGAACACATTTAAAGAATGGCCCGTGAGACCTGGTCGTAATGGGAATGTGGAGCAAACAAAACTCAACAGTAGACTATAAAGTATATTTGCCTTTACCAGATGATATATACAGATATGTACACTATGTACAGATAGAATAATAAGTGTACACCACAGTGACAGATGGCAAAGCAGAAGCCAGAGTGCATCGTGCTCAACCAGCAGCTGGGCAAGTCTGCCAATGCTTTCCGCAAGTGAACCATGTTGCTTCAGCTTTGGCGGGCTTGCCTGTGATTGGTCAATGAACCAAGGTACTGGTTTAACGACGGGAACCCTATTGATTGTTAAACCCTTAGCACCCGGTTCGCTGGTTGGGAGGCAGCCTATATGGTAGTGTGACATTCACCGAATAAATTGTAACATACTCTTTGCATGCCACACCCCCACCCCAAAAGGGCTCTAATAGCCGGGACTAGACCTCCACCTCCATGGGTAGCGTACCACCATGGCACTGGACAATAAAGGAACTGCCTTTCCTCTCAACCATCCAACTCATTAGATAGGGCTCAACTTTTTCTCAAAACTCAAAGTCAAAGTCTATCCTAGAGCAAGATTGCAGACAGTAGGGCTACCATGCTTCAAGACACTTGTGGACGGCAGCAGAACGTCCCCTCACTAAAAAAAAAAAACCCACCAACATCATTTAAAAAACAACATGTTTAAAAAGGAGGGGGGGAAGAGCTAAGCTACCCATATGGTCCCTAACACATCCTAATCTATACATGGGAGAGCGTGTCTGCCAGTATATTTTCTTTGTTGTAATATGTATGATTCTAATATTATAGGGTTGCAACCTGAGACTCCATCTCATCAGATGTGTGTTGTGGTTTTTCATGGTGTTGAGATAGACTAGAGGACTGTGATCACTGTAGACTGTGACCACTTGGGACGACCGCCCCAAGTAGACCTTGATATATTCCAGTGCAAGTATCAGAGCTGTAACCACTCATCCCCCATATTTTTGTAGGAGTACTGCCCCCATCCCTGACTCACATGCATCAACCTGTAATATAAAATGTTTTGAAAAATCGGGAGACAGTTGAATGGGTGCCGTTTGGTTTTGTTAAATGCTTCTTGACACTCTGGGGTCCATCGAAACATCTGTTTTTGACTGGTAAGTGAGGTTAGGGGGGCTACAACATCTGCAAAGTTCTTACAGAAGCCTCTGTAGAAACCTACCATCCCTAAAAATCTCTGTAGGGATTTCCTGTCATGAGGTACTGTGTAATTATTAATGGCAAAATTTTTAGCAAATTTAGGGGCTACTTTACCACTATCCACTTCATGGCCCAAAAAAGTGATAGTAGACTGGCCAACTGATGACTTACCCAAATTAAAGTTAACTGGAAACTAAAACTTCTCAAAGAGAGCCTTAAGTCGAGAAACATGCTGGTCCCACATATCGGAAACTACTACTATATCGTCCAGATAAGCTGTCGTGCCTTCAAATCCTTTAATAGCCTGATGGTTCAGCCTCTGGAATGTTGCCGGCGAGTTCCGCATTCCAAATGGGGTCACTGTATATTGATAATGACCTCTTGGAATTATGAAGGCAGAGATTTCCTTCACTTTATCTGTCAAAGGTAACCTTTAAGGTCTTTTGAGGAAACAAAAGTAGCCTTACCCACAAAGTCCACATCATCCAAATGTGGCAGAGGGTAAGTATGTGGAATAGGGATGCATCAGATGTGAAAATTTAGATATCTGTGGATGCGGATGTGTATACAGATGTCTTATTTATTTTGCAGATGTGGATGTAAGAAATTGTGCGGATGTTCCGTGGATTTCGGATGCGGATGCATATGCGGATATCTGTTTACAGTAAAAATGCGGATGCGAATGTAAGAAATTGTGCGGATGTTCCATGGATGCGGATATCCGATACATCACTAAATTGTGGAATAGTGACCTCATTCACCTTATGGTAGTTTGAACACATTCGAAAACCTCCATTAGACTTCTTAACCAGGATGGACGGTGAAGCCCACGGACTAGATGACTTCTCCACTAATCCATGTTCTAATAGAAATACTACCTCCTGCTGAAGTAGTCTCTGTTTTTCAGGGTTAGCTCTGTAGGGGGAGAGTTTAATAGGCTAAGTGTGTCCAACATCTACATCATGATATCTAAGGATACATTTCTTCGGAACATCCGAAAATATGTCAGGGTAAGTTTGTAAGAGGGCAATTAGGCTTATTATTTGATCTTTAGACAGCCCCAACATTAAAGGCCTAGGGTCCTTGAGGAGGACAGAATTAGAAAATTTAACTTGGATTTCTGGAATGACGTGCAAGGAATTAGGTTCGTCTACAGATGCAGAGGACAGAATCATTACTGGGACTTTAGGTGGGCTATTAATGTGGTAATTTTTACATTAAATCACCTTAGACCACTCATAACCCTCCCACTCCAGACAGCATACTCCACCAATATTCAAAAGCCTAAAACTACTCACCGTAAAGAACATTCATACTTATTCTTGTGCCTACTACATTCATAAAACTCTACACTCTAATATAAACCCTCCGCTCAAAATTCTCCTCACCAACTTTAATAGGACCCATGACCACAACACAAGACACAGATCACTTTTTGATATACCCCGAGTCCATATCAACCTATGTAAAAATTCTATGCACATAAAGGGCCCCTGAATCTGGAATTCATTACCAGTAAATACTAAGATAACCTTGTCTGAAAATCAATTTAAGACTCTTCTCAAAGACCACCTACTCACATATAAGATAATTTCAATTTTTACTAATATGTTACTATTATGTTACCCCCTACTCACCCTAAACTAAATACTCATACTATAAATTACTTTAAAAAATGCTCAATGTTATTTTCCTTAAGATGATCTCAATTTTATATTACCATTCTCCAAAACACTTGTTACAATGTAATATCATCATATTGTAATTTTAACAGTATAATATCATCATATTGTAATTTGAAATCACATATATAACTAGAATAAACTCAATCAATTTCTCTAATATTATGTACATAGTCTATAAGTCATCAGATTAAGCTGACCCTAATGCCATGGCATGTCAGTGGCTCTCCTTGCACTTCAGTTTATGATTGTAACTACCAATATCTATGTAAAATTGCAATGAAATAAAATTGACTTTACTTTACTTTACTTTTCGTGGGTTAATCAAAGGAAGCTACCACATAATTTACATTAGAAATTTTACTTATTATTTGCATTTGTCCCATAAATCTTGCTTTTAAGGTGTGGCCAGACATAGATTCCTGTACCAACACCTGTCTCCTGGATGGAAGGAGCGAAACTTTGCCTTTCTGTCATACCTCTGTTGCATAGTGTTTTGAGCAGATTTTAAGTTAGCCTTATTTTTGGTCAGTAAAACTCTCAATATTCTATACAGAGTTTTCGTAATTCCCAACTGACCTCCTAAAGAGGAACTACCAGTCTATCTAATTTTGGGCTTACCCCTACCTCCTTACCAGTCTCTTTGCAGAGCAGTAGGTTGTGTTTAATTTCATATTTGACTGGGTGATCTGAGTGGGATTCACCCATGGCTGCCTGAAAAGCTAAGTTTAAGGAAGGATCTCTTCGCTATTCTTCCGAAAGGACAGTCCCTCGGGCATGGAAACAGAGATATCTGGGAATCCTGCAACCCTGGAGTAGGAAGGCTTGGTTTGGGACTTTTCACTAAATTTACGAGGCTCTGGCCAGTTTTCCTCGTAAAACAAATTGTCTAGCCCTAGATATGAGTAGTCGAAGGATGGGTCAGAATTCTCGACAGACTTTCCTTGGGATTTTGACCGAGTTATGGCCAACGTCGGAGAAGAATTAGTCACTACAGGTTCTGGATATTTTATCGAATTAATAATGTTATTACCTATTAATAACACGGCATTTTTCATAGGGAATCCCTCAGATACACCTACAGTCAAATATCCTGTACAATACTTGCTCTGCACATGTATCTTATGTAAAGGGACAGAAAATACTGCTCCTCAGAATGCTTCTTAGAGAACGGAGTGCAATGACATCTTTTCAGAAAGTGAGAATACTCCCTCTCTTATAAGGGAACAATAAGCCCCGGTATCCCTAAAAGTGGATACTTCATTTTTTTTCATTCTCCTGAAAGAAGATGTGGCACGTACTGTAATTTGGTGCCATACCATCTTCTACTTCTTTTTAGTTCATCAGGGGAATCATGTTGATTTTCCCTAAGGGTTGGAGCCTATTTGATTTCACACTGGGACATCTAGTTTTAATATGGCCGGGTTTATGACAAAGACAGTATACTACCTCTTTGACTCCCTATTGACCTTGAGGCTGGCCCCAGTCTGTGTACTGACGTTGTTCACCATGCTGACGGTGGGTCTAATGTCGTTGCTCACCATACGTCTTGGTTGGCGTCGTTGTTCACTAGGTTGACCGTGAGTTTGATGTCGTTGCTCACCATACGATTTAGTTGGTTGACGTCGTTGTTCACTTTCATCCTGCAACTTCGTCCTCCAGTCAGCGACTCGTCCATGACGATCTCTTTTCATGCCAGGCTGTTAGGTAGAAATATTAGATGGCTCGGACAAGGAGCGATTGGCTTCAAATGTGTCATCCAGCCTGGCTGCTTCTAATGCAGTGGTCAACGAAGGATCTTCAGGAAAAACTCTAACCACTGGTCCAACAGATTCCAGCAGGTTATCCACCAAAAGTAACAACACTAAATCGGAGAAACTGGCGACACCACTCGCCTTGTACCATTTTGTGAATTTTTTTGACTGCTGCCTTACAAAGTCTACATGAGACTGATCCAGCTGACGCTTGCACACTTTGAATTCCCTCCTGTACTTGGTGGGTATACACTGATATGCCCCAAGAACCATTGTTTTAACAAACTGATAATCACCAAAATCCTCATCATCCAAAACAGCTGTGAATTCCTGCACTTTGCAATACAATGTTGTATGCACCAGTGCTGCCCAGTGCACCAGTGCTGCCTAGTGCACCAGTGCTGCCCAGTGCACGAGTGCTGCCCAGTGCACGAGTGCTGCCCAGTGCACGAGTGCTGCCCAGTGCACCAGTGCTGCCCAATGCACCAGTGCTACCCAGTGCACCAGTGCTACCCAGTGCACCAGTGCTGCCCAATGCACCAGTGCTGCCCAGTGCACCAGTGCTGCCCAATGCACCAGTGCTACCCAGTGCACCAGTGCTGCCCAATGCACCAGTGCTGCCCAATGCACGAGTGCTGCCCAATGCACCAGTGCTGCCCAATGCACCAGTGCTGCCCAATGCACCAGTGCTGCCCAATGCACCAGTGCTGCCCAATGCACGAGTGCTGCCCAGTGCACCAGTGCTGCCCAGTGCACCAGTGCTGCCTAAGTGCACGAGCCTGGTTTTCAAATGCCTTGAAAAACTGTTCAGGCTCAGACTCAACAAAGCGAGATACTAACAGCACTGCTTTTTGCACGCTAAAGTTGTCACCAACAGTCTGCTTAAATTGCCTCCTCTCCTCTGTATCAAACTCGTCTTTAGCAAATGCTCGCTGCTCTCCTCTGGTTGTTTCAAGATTGAGTTTAGATAACTGAAGCGCCAATGAAGCTGACTCGCCCTGAGACAAACCCGGTGCAGCACCTGCTGCACGAGACAGCTGGTCTGATTGCTCTGCTGTTAGTCTTCCACATTAGGAAGGAACCTAATCGGAGATCGGCGATTAATAGCCCCTGTAGCTGGAGATACCTCAGTTTGATGCGCCATAGTTGCTTCAACCTTTAATTTAGTACGAATAATGTCACGAAGCTGCGCAGCAGTGAGAGTTCGTTGGTATTCTATGCCAATGGAACGAGCAATTCGCCAGCAACACTGTAGAGATAGTTTGGGCTGATTAAGGAGAGTATACTCAGACACCAACCGCCTCACCCGTGTTGGTGGCATAACCCACTGTAACACGCTGTTTGGAATGCACGCAACAAGCAGCAATAGCACAGTACGACTTGCAGGATACACACACTAGCAAGACTGTCAGGCAATACCAAGACCAGCTCTAGTTCCATCTCCAGCTCCAGCTCCTGAACAGAATGGCCTGTGAGGCTTGGTCGTAATGGGAATGTGGAACAAACAAAACTCAACAGTAGACTACAATGTATATTTGCCTTCACCAGATGATATATACAGGCATGTACACTATGTACATTGTACAATATATAGAGATAGAATAGTAAGTGTACACCACAGTGACAGGTGGTAAAGGAGAAGCCAGAGAGTGTACATCGTACTCAACCAGCAGCTGGGCAAGTCTGTCAGTGCTTACCGCAAGTGAACCACGTTGCTTCAGCTTTCAGGGGCTTGCCTGTGATAGGCCAATAAACCAAGGTACTGATTTAACGATGGGTACCCTATTGATCGTTAAACCCTTAGCACCCAGTTCGCTGGTTGGGAGGCAGACTATATGGGAGTGTGACATACGCCAAATAAATTGTAACATACTCTTTGTATGCCACAGTCAGCTTTTAATTTTTAGTGTTGATGTATTTTCTTCAAGGAAAACAATCTCTTGAAGTTAGGTTGTGTAAGTTATCATGTGCCAATTTTATTAATCAAATTAGTTTCTGTGAAATAATTGGTGAATATTTCTTGTGATCATAAATAAGTGTTATTGTTGAGGGAACGATGAACATAACAAATACAAGGCAATCCTGGCAACTCATTTGCTTCACATTGTGGATAGAGACTTTCCTGATGGAGAAGGTGTTTTCCAGATTGTATAATCAAATGTACATGGGTTATATCAATCATCAATTATTTAATTTTAAACTATTACAAGTTATAAGTGAAGTCTTTCATGGTGCGGAACTTGGGCATCACTTTCCTGGAAAATTCTTTGCCTGATATATCCATCTCTTTTCTTCTGTCGAGTCACTTCAGTGCAGCTTCAATCATCAATGTTATCCCTCTCTCAACAGCTTGAGTGTTGTGTGGCCACTTGGGAACCTCCAGTAGAGTCTCAATAATTTTCAGAGGCTCAGTTTTGAGTTCAGTCTTCCAGTCAATCATGGAATGATAGTTCTTTGCTTGCCACTTTAGTTTGGGAATCACAACTTTTCTTGAGTTGACAATAGGAGCCACATTGTCATTCTCTTCATCTTCACTGTCATCCTCATCATCAGTGTAGATTAACAAGTCCTCGTCAACAGCATCAGCAGAATCTTCTCCATCCTCTAATTTTTCTTATCATTGAGACAGCTTTGTCACTCACAGTCATGTCTTCATCAGCGCACATATCAAGAAGCAGCTGATCTGTGTCAGCAAAGTAGGAATTTCTTTGGACAGTCTTCTTTACTAACTTCTTTTCTTCACTGTTCAGATGTCTCATAAATTGCATTGACAGCGACTGTGAAAGTTGGACGTAGGGTAGAAAGTCCAACTTTCACAGTCGCCGTCTGGTTGAATCCTCCCTTATACACAACTTTCCCTGTATGAATCTTAGCTCTGTGTTGTTGTCCTTACCCTATGCGGGCCGCCAGCTTCATTGCAGTGCTCCTTTCCTAGAATATGACTGACTCTACTACTACCACTACCACTACTACCTCCATTATTACCCCTCCACCACTTTCTTGTGCCCTCCACTGTCTGCCTGCCTATAAATACACCTTCTTTCTGTCCTGTGTGTTAGTGTGACTTTGTAAATGGTCCAAGTCGGACCGAAACGTCGTCGTAAGCTCCTCTCTTTTTTCTATGTGCGGGTTGTGTGTGTACTTCTCATTCTTTGTCATTACACGAGTGGAGGTTTTCTTTCCATCAAAATACAATGATGTGATATTTTCCAAGTTTGCTGCTCATTTTCTTGCCTCTCCATTAGATATTTGTGTCTGGCATCTCGTAACTTCTGTGGTCCAATAACTTGACTTTGTCGTCCTTGGTGATAATGCCATAGTCCATTAAGGTGGCGGTAGCAATGGCAGCTCCAGAATAATCACTGATCAAGTTAATGTTTATAAATACTGCAGAGTACATAAATACAGTACATAAAACACGGCGCTGGGCTACTCAGTAATAAAGATATATTCAAAAATTTCAATCTCAAATGCTGTAGGCTAAACCTCAACTAATCAACTTCATATTTGACACTGAATCTAAGATGTATATAAGGAACAATGCCTGAAGAGCGCAGCTTTGACCAAAATTTCAATGATCCCCAATTGCACACTACTATCCGATCATCAGGTTTTGAAGGTTAACACAAATTATGTTATCCGATCATGATCCTTTTCACGTCAAATTGGAAATGACATTGTGAATTTTTTTTTTTTTGTAAAACTTTGTTAAAGACAAACATTAAATTATAGACCTATTTTATCAAGGCGATTTCTTATCCAACTTAACAAAAGTAATAAGAACGTATGGAGAGAAACATTCTGCAAAGAATACTACTGCGACGACTACTGCGACGACTACTGCGACGACTACTGCGACGACTACTACATACTACTACTACTACTAATATTGACAACTAGATGTATATTTCTGTCCCTGTGTGGTCTGAGATAGGTATCCCCGTATTCTATAACCCTAGCCCTCTGTGCGTCAGTTCACGCGACTGGAATAGTGCAGAGTGCAGCATAAGTTGATAATGCAGTTAAATATTAGCACTGAAGATTTGAAGGAAATAAAAAAAAAAAGGCATTCACAAGTCATCATATAAAAACTAATACAGAAATTTCTTCAATAAAAATGGTAAATTAAGGCATACACATCCCAGATCTTATTCAAATGTTTAAAAAAAACAACAAAAATAACAAAATCCTAAAATGAGACACTCATTGCTTCCGAAAAGCAAATGGGACCTACACAAGAAAATATCAATCCAAAATTTTCTCTATGTAAGACTGATCAGTTTTTTTTTTAAAAAATTAAGTTTAATGTTAATTTAATGTAGATAACATACAATTTTTAACAGTGGTCTTGAGGGTACATAAATTTTATAGGCAAATAAAAGAACATTAAGCTGATTTAAGATGAGGAGGAGTTTGAGGGTAACCCGTCCCTCAACCTGGAGTCCCGTCCCTCAACCTGGAGTCCCGTCCCTCAACCTGGAGTCCCGTCCCTCAACCTGGAGTCCCGTCCCTCAACCTGGAGTCCCGTCCCTCAACCTGGAGTCCCGTCCCTCAACCTGGAGTCCCGTCCCTCAACCTGGAGTCCCGTCCCTCAACCTGGAGTCCGTCC